>JAWQFY010000001.1:0-123355 GCA_037055185.1 Capillidium rhysosporum
AATAAAATTTTAAATATATTACTTTTTATTATTATAAATTATTTAAAAACTTTAATAATTAATATTTAAATAATAATAATAAATTCAAATAATTAGTTTAAAATTAATTTTTTAGTAATAAAATTTATAGAAATTTTATTTTATTTTTAAAAAAATTAAAATAGTATATATAAAAATTTTCTAAAATTTTATTAATATTATAGTAAAATTAAATAAACTTTTAATAAATAAATATTTTCCTACTTATAAAATTAGCTAATTTTAAAATTAAATAATACAAAATTAAGCTATTAAAATTAGCTAAAAATAAATAAATATTTTTATTTTTATTTTCTTTTTATATATAAAAAGTAATAATATTTAGTATACTTTACTAAAAATTATTAAAATTTTAAATTTTAAAAAAGTAAGTATTATTTTTAAAGTATTTTTACTACTTTATAGCAAGTATATATTTTTAAAATTTTATATAATAATATTTATTTAAATATTAATAAAATGTTATTATAATATTATTATATTTAAAATTAAAAAAAATTTAAAAAAAAATATTTTATTTAAATAATAAATAAAATAATATAAAAGCAAGCTAAAAATTATAAAAAAATTATATATTTATAGTAATAAGTTATAAATATTAAATATATATTAAAAAGCTATACTAATATATAGTATACTTATATAGTTAATTTTATAGCTAAAGCTATTTAAGCTTATACTTTAATTAAGTATTTAACTTTTACTATTTATAAATATAATATATATATATATAATATATATATAAATACTTTAACTTATATATTATATATATAAGTTTATAACTAGTCTAAAAAAACTACAAAATTATAATATTTTAAGTTTTTGCTTTAATAATACTTTATATAGTAAAATATTATTTTATAACTTAAAAAAGCTAAAATAATAGCTTAATTTATTATATATACTAAAGTAAACCTAATTTTTATACACTTTTAAATATTTAAAGCTATTTTATTCTTTTTATTATACTTGAAAAAGTATATAATTTTATAATTTATAGTAATATAAAATATTAAGTATAGCCAAAAAAATATAAAGTTATACTTTTATTATTTTATAAATTTTTAAATATAAATAAAATTAAATAATTTATAAACTAAGTAAAGTTTGAAAGCTATACTTTTAAACTATAATATTTTTTTTAAAAAATATTTAAAACATTATCAAGCTATTTTAAAATACTAAATAAAAAATCAGCTACTTTTGAAAATAGCTAATTTTTATATAAAAAGCTTAATAAAAATTTAAAAACTTAAAATTAGAATTTAAATAAATAAATAAATATTTTTTATTTAGTTATATATATATATATTAAAACTTTAATATATTTTATTAAAAGTTATATAAAACTTTAACTTTTTAAAAAATAAACTAGCTATATAATAACTAGCAATTTTAAAAATAAACTAGCTACTTTATAGTAAATAACTATTAAAATTTAAAATATTAGTATAAATCTAGTATTTTAAAATTTTATATTAAATTTTTTTACTATATTTATATTACTAAAATAAAATTTATAATAAATATAATTATATTTATATATTTTTAAATTTTTTAATATTTAAATAATTTTAATACTTAATTTTAAAGTCTATAGCTAAAACCTATAAACTTTAAGCTTTAACTAATTTTTTAAAATTATATAATTAAAGATTATATACTATTTATAGCTATTTATAAAATTCTTTAAATTAGCTTTACTAAAATTCTACTTTTTTATAAAATAAAAAATTATAATTAATATAATTTTATAAATAATATTTTTTTTTCTATATAAAAAATAGTAAATTTTAATTTTAGTAATCTTTTTTTAATATTTTTTAAGTATTTTTAATTAAAATAAAGTTTAAATTTTATATAATACTAAAGTTTAGCTTTTGTTCTAGTTAAAAAAATTAATATTAGTATTTTATATACTTAATATATAAAGCTTTTATTTAAGTTTTAATTATTAAAGTAGTATAAAAGTTAATATTAAAACTTTATTTATATATATTAAAAGAGCTTACTAGTTTTTTAAATAAATTTTTTAGAAAAATTTTATATAAAACTATTTAAGTAAATCTATATATTTTTATAACTATACTATAAAAATATTAATATTAAAATTATTATATATATATATTAAATATTGTTTTTATATACTAAAAGCTTTATTTTTAATATATTAAGTATACTTTATACTATTAAAATATAGTTTCAATAGTTGATTTTAAAGCTACATAACTATTATAAGTTATAAGCTACTATATAACTAAATTTATAATTTTAATTAGGCTAATATATATAAATTTTATCTTTATAGCTATATTATAAATATAATAATTTATTAAATTTATATTTTTTTATAGTAAAATTATAAAAATCTATATAATTCTATTTAAATAATTAGTATACTTAAATAGTTTTTTTTAGAAAAATATTTCTTATACTATAATATAGCCTTAATATTATACTATTTTAAAAAAAAATATTTTAATAATATATTATAGCTTAAAAATAATTTTATTTTATTTATAATCAAAAATTTATAAAAATAAAAGTATAAATTTATAAATATTATAATATTATATAATTTTTTATAATATATAGTACTATAAAAAATATTTTTAAATATTTATATTTATATTTATATTAGACTTAATTAGTAAAGCTAAATAAATTAAGCTAATTATTTTGCTATTTTAAATTTAAAAGTAGTATTTTAAAGCTTTAGCTTTAAAGTATTAAATTTTTACTTTTTATTTAAACTAATTATAAACTTATTTATAAAGTATTTAATTTATAAATATTTGCATATTATATATATATATATTTTTATTATATTTACTTAATATTTAAATATAGTCTGAATAATAAAAGTTAAATATTTAACTAAAGTGTAGCCTTATTTAGCTTTAGCTATATTACTAACTATATAATTATATTATATAAATAATATAATTTTTAGCTTACTTATATACTATTATACTTATAATATAAATATAATATAAGTTATAAACTATTTTTTTTTAATTATAAAATAAAAATTAGTTTTTTTTAATATATAAATATATTAATACTATATTAATATTTTTTATAATTTTTTTATAATAATATACTTTAAAAAATTATAATTAATAGCTAAAAATAAATAAATTTTAATTATATTTATATATAATAAGTTTTTTATATAATATTTATAATTATAGTCTAAAATTATTGCTATTTATAAAGTAAAATTATGCTACTATAGCTAATATATTAGCTTAGATACTTATTACTTTAATTTTATATTAATACTAATTTTTCAATAGTATTAAAATTTTAATTTAAATTAATATTTTTTATAATAGAAGTTATTTTATTAAAGTTAGTTATTATAGCTTTACTATTAAAACAAGTTTTTATTTAAAATACTTAAGTAATAAAATTACTTTAATATTAATATAAGCTTACTTTTAAAATACTTTATAAGTAAAATAGTTTTGTTATTACTATAATAGTATATTTTTCTACTAGGTAATATACTAGCAACTTAATATATTTTTAAAATAATATATATCATATATTTATTTCTAAGTAACTTTTAAAGTAATCTATATATTTTATTATTTAAAGCTTACTTAATAATTTTATAAGTAAACTATTAACTATATTATTATAATATCTTTTTTTATTTTAAATAAACCTTTATATATTTTATTTTTATATTATTATTATAGTATATTTTTAAAATTTTAAAGTATAATTAAGCTAAAATATTTATTTTAGCTTAACTATATATTAAATTCTATATACTTATATTTAAATTAAGTTTATAAGTAATTAAAATACTTATTTTTTATCTAAGTATTATAAAAAGCTAAAGTTTTTACTTTTTACTTAAGTTTTTAATTAATTAAATTACTTATTTTCAAATTAGCTATTTAATAAAATCTAATATATACTTTTATTAGTAATATTTATCCTTTAAAGTTTTTAACTAGTTTTTATATTATAAAAAACTATATATAGCTTTACTTAATAAAGCTATATAGCTTATATTTTAACTTATTTAAAAATATCTAAGCTTTAATAAACTTAACTTAAAAATATATACTTAGTACATAATATACTAAAATAAAATAAAAATTATACTTTAAATTTTTTTAAAATAAAAAAAAAATACTAATACTTTATAAAATTATATTAAGTATATTTTTTATATAGTAAAAAAGTAAAATACTAGTAAAGATAATTTAAAAAACTTATAAATTGTTATAAATTATATTTAATTTTTAGCTATATAATTTTAGTTTAAAGTTTATAACTTTTAATTATTAAGTATATATTAAAATATTATAAAATATTTTAATATAAATATACTTTTATTTAAAATTACTATAATAATACTTTTAATTTAAATTAATTTTAATATATTTATTAAACTTTATATTTTAGTAATATAAATATATTATAGAATTTTAACTTAAAATATTAAAAAAACTAAATTTATACTAGTATATTAAACTTTAATATATCATTTATTATATTATAATAACTAATTTCTATTATTAAAATATTTTAAGATTTTTAAATATATTAAAATATAGTGCTTTTAAAAATATAAGCTATTTTATATCTTATTTACTTTTTAAAATTAAATTTTTTATATAAATTTTAATAAACTATACTAAATAAATTTAAAATTTAAATATATATAAAACTATATAAATAATATTTATTTAAAATCTAATTATATTAAGTTTTAAAAATTTATTAAGATTTTTAAATAAAAATTACTTAGTTTAAAAGTAGCTACTTTTTTATTTAATAAATGTAATATTAAACTAAGTTTTATTAAAATAATTTTTTTAATTAAGCAAGTAAAGAAAAAAACTACTAGTTATAAAATATCTTAATTTTATAATACTTAAAGTATTTTTAAATTGCAATTATAAAGATAATAGCAGTAATTATATGTTTATTTAACTAAATAAAATAGGTAAATATATTATTATTATACTAAAATATTATAAAAAGTTTTAAAAAAAAATAAATATACTGCTAAAATAAAATTTTTTTAATTTTAATTAAGTTATTAATAGCTTGTTTAATTACTAAATATATAATTAGACTTATATAATTTTTATAAAATAAGCTAAATAAAGTAAAAATATTTTAACTTATTTTTTTAAATTAACTAAAAATATAGTTAAAACTTAAAAAAGAAAAAAAATTATTAAAATAAAAATAAATTATTAATAATATTATTATTTTTTTAATTAAAAAGTTATAAATACTTTTTTATTATATAGTTTAATAATTGATATTTTTTATATTTTATAATTAACTTTTTTTAGCAATATATTTAAATATATTAGTATTGTATTAATTTTATATATAAAATTTAATATAATATATATATATAATTATATTTAAATTAATATAAATATAAGTTTTTAATTAATTTTAAATTTATATACTTTATATTTATATTAAAGTTAATTTATAAGTATAGTTTAACTTTTATATTAGTTTTTATTATTTATAAATTATAAATAGAAGTATAGTTTAACTTTTATATTA
Organism: Capillidium rhysosporum; assembly: GCA_037055185.1. Lineage (NCBI taxonomy): Eukaryota > Fungi > Entomophthoromycota > Entomophthoromycetes > Entomophthorales > Capillidiaceae > Capillidium > Capillidium rhysosporum. The sequence continues at coordinate 5,593 of JAWQFY010000001.1, forward strand.
GCTTTTATTACTTATAAATTATAAATAGAAGTATAAAAAATAATTTTATTAAATATTATAATTTAGCTTTTAATTTATTATAAACTACTTTAAAAGTAGAAATTTATTAAATTTTTACTTATACTAATATACTACTTATTAAATTTAATTAATGACTATATTATATTTTAAAAAAATTTTTTTTATTATTTAATATAATATTTAATTATATTCTATTTTCTACTTTTTAATAATATAAAATAATATTCTTTAATTTTTAAAAATCTTAAATAAAGTAATAAAAATATAAAGTATTACTATATTTATTTAATAAAATTTTAGTACTTTTATTTTATTTCTTTAAAAAAAGTTATAATAAACTATATAAAGTTAATTTATTTTAATAAAATTTTTTTTATTTTAGTTAAAAAATTTAGTTATATTAAAAGATCTTAAAAAACTTTTTCTTTTTTTAAAGAGTAACTCTTACTTTTATTAAGTATTATTATTTTTTAAATATATTAAATTTTAATTTTTACATATTTAATAGCTAAAACTTTTTTTTCTTTTATTAGTTTTTAAAAAATTATATTTTTACCAGATTAAAACAATATTTAAAATTATTTATTTACTATCTAACTTGTAATATTGTTAGTATAATAAGTTATATATTTTTTATTATTATAATATTTATAGTTAAGCTATTATTTTAATTAATTTAAATTTAGCTTTATATTATATTTACTAAAAATTTTAGAAAAAAACTTAAAATAACTATCACTTTATTTTTAATAAATAATATATATCTCTTTTATAACAATTTAATATTTTCTATTTAATTATATTTAAAATTAATTTTTTTAATTTAAAAGTATTATCAACTTTATCAAGCTTATATACTATATTAGTAAAGTTAAGCTAGCTTACCTTTTCAAACTTAAAAGTAGTAAGTAGTATATTAATAGGTATTTTTTATTTTTAAAAATAATTTATACCTCTTCTAGCCATTTTTCTATAGATGAAATTCCTCTCCTTTTTGTATAAATACTAATAAAATAGATAGCTCTTTTTCAAAAAGAAAAAACCTTTTTAAAAGCTTGTATGTTTAGAAGTAAAAAAGGACAAGCTTTACTCTTAAAGTTAGCTTATTTATATAAATAGCTAATAAACTTAGCTAGTTAAAACTGCCTTTCTATATCTTTATATATACTTTCCCCTACTAAACTACTAAATGGTCAATAAAAAAAATCAATTTCTTTGATTTTGTTATATAAAAAATCTGAAAATAAAAACTACTTAAATGATTTACTAACAACTCAAAATTCTATATAGAATATTTTTTGAGTATGTACTTTGATAGTTATAAGGTAAGTTTAAAAATAGTGATATTTTAGTATATATGTTATTTATACACTTGTAAAGACATTGTCATTTCCTTTGTGTAAAAACTAGCTTGTTTGAACATATGTTCAAAGCCTACATAAATGTATCAAAGTTTAAACTTTACTAATTCTTAAGGAGCATGTTGGTATATATAAGTAAGATTGAAACCAAAAGGAATAGAAAAGAAGATGAAAATCAAAAAAGTCGGTATTTAGTTAAACAGATGGCAAACGTTTTGCCATGCACTTTTAAGTTTTAAGTGGGTTTATTTTATTGTTTGAGTTTATCGAAGTTTAGCTTAGGTAGAGTAGTAAAATTAGAATGAAAGGTGTCACTAGGTAAACCAAACTTGGGTGATGTTATTTAGTGTTTCGGTGTTGTATCGATAACTTACTTTGATGGGACTGACACCTTGTTAACTTATGGGTAAACTGAGTTTCAAATAGTTGAGCAATTTAGAAATGATCTTCGTTACAACCAGTTTAAAAAAAGCAAGTTTTCCTAATGGAAGAGAAAGTGATAAGAAAAAAAACTTAAGTATTTGTTAAAGATGCCGTAAAAAAACCGACTTAAAAATCAATAATTTCTCTAAATTCCTATTGATGTAATTAAGAGTAGTAATAATCCAAACCATCCAAATAAGCTCTTATCCAACTTTTCAACACATTTTTAAAGTAAACGGAGTTGAATATGCAATTGTATATATTTAAAACTTGTCCACGTTTACCTTTTATTATCTTATTTACTCAACAATTTCACCTTCTTCGGACCCTTCCGCAGCTTCTGGTACCGGTATCGTTAAATTATCCTGGTTTGGAGGTGGAGGAGGTTGGAGTTGTTGGCTAACCTTAAAATTCTCGTTAGCTCCACTAGATTTCCTTTCACTTAAACCATCAGTCGGAGTATCCTTTTCTATTCGGTGATCCCTCTTAAACCTATTGTCCCTCTGATCCTTTATATAGGGAGGGTTGCGAGGTTGGCCAACGTAGCTATCGAATCTATCAGTGTACCTATCTTCATATCGGTCGTTGAATCTATCGTACCTATCTTCGTATCTATCGTTATATCTATCAAACCGGTCATAGCGATCGTAGCGATCGTAGCGGTCCTCATATCTAGCACGGTATCGCTCCTTCTCGCTGAGTGGAAACCTAGCGGCATGAGTAACGGGTGAGGAATCATCATCCTTAGCACCGGCTCTACCAGGCCGGTACGAGTTCTCGAACTTAGGGAGCATCTCCATCCCGTCGTTCAACCTAGACCTAGGTGGAGGTAGGGGATCCCGGTCACGTTCACGTGGTGGTTCGCGTGGTGGAGGTTGGGAGTCGTAGTAAGGGTCATAAAGTGAGTGGGGTTCATGAAGTGGTCCACGAGCTGGAAGCGGTGGTAACCTGCCTTTAACTATAGGAGGTGGTGGATAATCGCGGTAGTAGAGATCCTCCCGCTCATCCATATACCTTCGTCTATCGATAAACCGAGGGTGTGGTGGCAAGCGTCGAGTGGGTGAGTACCTCAGTACCCTTTCCTTATTGTAGTAGAGTGATGGGGATGGGGATCTCGACGCTAATCTTAGATCGGGTAGCCTATTCGAATTTGCAGGAAATCGTTCCCCGTGGTATCCAGGCGAGTCCCGTCTGTAGCTGGGGTAGTCGTCGTAGCCTGGGGATCGGTACCCGGGCGACATGTAATTTTGCTTAAAATTACGGTACCGAGTTGGGGATCTTGGAGGTGATCTAAGCGGCGGTGGGTATCTCTGGTTATATCTATCTCTATCGGAATACGTCGGTGATACGCTTAGCTCTCTCTGCCAAGGGCGTGTTAGGTTGGTACTGGTGACTTTGATCGGTGTCAATTTTTCTGTAACATCGTTAGATAGTGGACCAGCGAAATTGGAAACCGGCTCCTTACTCTCGCTATTTATAGTATTGTTAGATTCCTTCTGGGTATTAAGTGGCTCGGAGTTGGTAGAAGCCATAGGGATAGGTTTGGGTGGGGTCGGAGTTTTTAACGAATCAGTCGATTTGATGTCATCCTGAGATGGCTGCTTCAGCTTGTTGGAATCAAGTTGGTCCTTGAGTTTAAGTATTAGTGGATGCTCAAAAGTTAAATTTATATTCTGGTCGTGGTCACCCAGATCATCGTTAAATGTGTTGAACCCGTAAGGATTGTCTAAAGTCTCGATATCTACGTCAGGTTCGTCAATATCGTTCAAGTCCTGCCCCTGTTTGACCGGAGAACTCTTCTCCAAGTTGTGGATTTTATGAGATGGGGAGGCGTAAGGTAAATCGTATTCATCTTCGTTTTCCATAACGATTAAGTTGGTAGTAAGTTCAGTGAACTTGTTAGAATACCCAGACCACTTTTGATAGAATTTAGGTGACCATATCCACAACTCGTCATGCGAAGTCAAAGATGCCAAGATAGGGTATAGTGGATGCCAAGCTATTTCATGCACTTTACGCCCCAAGTCGTTCACTTCCAAGGTGGAGTGTAACTCTCCACCCAACCTTTCCCAAATGTATATCTTGTATGACTTTTCTAAGTCGTAACAGCCTACTACGTAGTCGCCGGAATGGTCGTAACAGCATTGTAACCATTCGCCTCCTTCTGAATGGTTGGAATATTTGGTAGGATATGAAAAAGTTAGTTTGACTTGTTGTCCAGGTTCACGTTCGGTAATCGACATCTCTAGAATCTTTATAAATGACTTGCAGTTTAACATAAGCTCCCTACATACCAAAAATAAAATGTGATATTTTAGAAACTATAATTTAATTGTATATATACTTCGAATTAGCACTAAACTTTATCTGTCTTATTGTTGTACGGGCGTTCCTTTCGATATGAATGAAGTTATGGGAAGGTAGTTCAACTATAGCTAGTAGGCCTTTGTTGGTACCTAAAGCTAAATATTTACCAGTTGAATCGAAAGCTGCTGAAGTATAGTCGAACAGCTGACTATTTACATAAAATAACAGAAATTAGCTACATTAATAAAATTTAACTGATTACGTACTCGCACCACCTTTTCGATTCAATATTTTCCAAAACTTCGGGGTTAACTTTGAGATCTTTTAAAGTGGGTTTATCAGGTTCTAAATCTACAACTATGGGGTCCATCCTATCCGCTAGAACTAGTAATTTCTTTCTATATTCGATAAAATTTGGTTAACGGACTTGACATACAATTGAAAGTGAATTACTTCTTCCAAGGATAAATTTCCACTTGTAAAATCGAATTTTCAAAAGATAGTTGTCGAAACACTTTGCTTTCTAAAAGATCCCAAACGGCTACATAACCATCTTCATGGCCCACCGCTAAATACTGAGAATCGTACGAAAAGCTACAATCAAATTAAAAAATAGAATATAAAGTATGTAAATACCTTAAAGATGAAACTGGGTAGCCATGTTTTTCATTTTCTGGGGTTAATAGTCGTATTATTGGAATTGGATTATTGGTTATTAGGATCGATACGTGCCCATGACTTGAACCTACCGCTAAATAGTTGCCTAACCTTGAAAATTTTACTATGGTAGGATGGTTCTCTGATTTTGAATAAAGAATGGTGTCTACATGGTTTGGAAAACCTATTCGAAATGGGTCGAGAAGGGAAAAATTCATCTTATTAATAAGGAAAATAATTTGAGGATAACTTTTGGAAGTAAAAAAGTGAAATAGATGAATTATTAAATGTTTAAAATTAAACGAAATTATCAAATAGTATAAAAAGTTGTCTGTCAAAACCAAGTTTTCAAATTTTCAGTAAATGCTTAATAATTATGTACTCGAACCTTAATACCCTACAGGTTGAATTCGTATAAACTTGTCAGCTTCCGAAAGATTAAGAAAATGAATACTCCGTTTTTTCTAAATTAAAATTGATCTAGGTTGAACCTCTACACTTCTATACTTTTAAATACGTCAAGCTTGATCTTAATAAAATTTTGAATTTTACAATTCCGTTGCTTGGCAAGGTGAGCAACTCTACAATTGACAAATTAAATGAAAATACGTCATCGAGCTTTAATATTTCAACTTAGCACTTTGTTTCCAGAGCCCATAGAATTTCCAAGTATTGAAGTAATCCAATACATAAACCAATATTGCTCCACTATGTAAGTACGTCTACGTCGCGTGGGTCCGGGTAATTTGGAATTGGGATGTTTACTATTATTTTAATTTATTTTTATACTAATATATATTATTTAGTATGAAATTCAATTTTTTCCAAATAATTTAAAAATCTTAGTGCTTTTAAATATCTTTATTTTAAATTATAAAGTTGAAAACTTTTTTCTTGAAAGCTGGTTGGCCAAAGTGTTTTATTTATACAAAAATTTATTAAAAACCTATCAGCTAAGAAATAAAAGCAATTTACTAACTGCTAATTGCTAGGTAGTACAAGTAAGCTAATAAGTTTTAAAAATAAAAATCTTAGACACTAAAATAAAATTTTATTTATTATCTATTTGAAATAGTTACCTTTTGTCTTTATACAATTTTATTTAAATATAAATATTTAAAATATATAGCTACTTTCTGCTTTAACCTTTTCTTTAAATTAAATTTTAAATTATAAAGATTTTACTTTAATCTACTAAATAAGAAAAAGTTATATTATAATATCTGAAAAGCAAAAAATAAAGTTATATATTTTGCTATATATATTAATATATTATTTATATCTAAAGTTTAAATATTTATACTTTTAAAAAATATTTTTTAATAAAAAAATAGTAAGAAGTATTTTGTATTTTTAAGCTTTATTATAAAAATTATATATTTAATATTAAATAAAATATATATATATAATATATAATATATAAATAATTAGCTACTTTTAAAAATTAAATAAATAAAAATTAAGCTAATAAAATTAGCTAAAAATAAATATTTAAATTTAAATTTATTTGCTTTTAATATATTAAAAAATATATAATATTTAATATAATTTACTAAATTTTAAAAGATAAATATTACTTTTAAAAGTATAACTACTAATATATAGTAAGTTTTTATTTTTTATTTTTATATACAGTATTTTAAAGTATACTATTATAATAATATCAAAAAATATTAAATTTTTTATAGTATAATTATATAAAAATAAAATAAAAAATATTATATTATATTTATATATTAAATATAAAAGTAGAAAATTAAGCTAACAACTATAAAAATTATTATTATTAAGTATATACTAAAAAGTTATATTATTATATAATTAGTAAAATTTTAAAGTATATTTAAAATATACTAAAAATAAATAAGAAATAACATATATAATTTATTTACTATATAAATATATTTATAGTTAATTTAAAAAATAATAAAAATATAATATGTTAAAGTTATATCTTACTATATTATTTTAAACTTTAAAAAGTTAAAAATAGTTTAGCTGATTTTATTAAATAAGTAAGTTTAATTTAAATTTATTTATTTATAAATAAAACTTTTTTATTAATAGAAAATATATTTTTTTTTATAATATATAATATTAAAAAGTTTTAAATAAAATAAAGTAAAATTATAAAGTTATTTTTCTATTTTTTATAATAAAATTATAAAAATTATTAAAATTTAAAATATACTACTAAAATAACTTAAAAAATATAGCTTAAAGGTTTTACCTTTAAAATAAAACTATTTTTTCTAAAAAAAAGTATAAAAAATATATAATAATTATTTAAATAATATTATTTAAATTTTAATTACCTTATTATATATATAAATATATATTTAATAAATATAGTATTTTTTAAATAAAGTTGTAAAAATAATATATATATATATTAACTTAGTTAATTATAAATATTTATAATTATAAGTTATAGAAATTAACTAAATAGTAGATTTTAGCTTATATAGATTTAAAAAATTTAAAATTATTTTTTAAAAATATAAAATATATTTATTATTTTAAAAGCCTTATTTTTATAATAAAGCTATAAAAACTAAATATATTTAAATAGTTTTATTTTAAGTTTATAAAAAAAGTATATTTAAAAAACTATTAAGCTATTTTAATATATAAATTTAAATTATAATAGCAAATTTACTGCTTTTTTTACTATTAATATAACTAGAAAAAATATTTAATTTTATATACTTTATTTATAAAATACTAGTATTAAGCTTTTAACTAATATAAAAGCTATATTTTTATTTTTAAATAAGTAAAAACTACTTAACTTTAAGTTTAATTAAATTAAAATTGTTAAATTATTAAATATAATTTAATATAAAAAAAGTTTAAAAATTTTGAAAAGTTATATTTTATTTTTTAAAATAATAAAATTATTTAGATATTTTTGAAAATTATATTAGTAATAAATTAAAGTTATATTATAAAATAAAAATATTAATTTAACTATTAAATTTATATTTATATAATCTAAATAAATTTCTTAATTATAGCTTTTATTTATAAAATATAAACTAAAAATTATTATTAAAATATAAATAAATTTTTATTAAAAATTATAAAATTAAAGTTTTTATAATAAAATATTTACTAATTTAAATAGTATCTTATAAATAAATTTTGTAAATTTTAATATATTATTTATTTTATTAATTTTTTTTCTTTAAAGCTTTTAAATATATTTTAAATTTAAAAAAATATAGTATTTTTAAAATTATAAGTTATTTATATAGCTTAGTACCTTTTTAAAAATTTTATTTTTTAAATACTTTAATACTTTTTAAATTAAAATATATTGTTTTTAAAAGTAGCTGATTTTTTATTTAGTTAGTAAATTTTTTAAATTTTAATTTTATTAAATATATTTAAGCTATTTTAAAATATTTTATATATATATTTATTAAATTTATTAAAATATAAAGATAAATTTAAATAAAAATTAAAATATTAACTATTTCTAACTAGTAATGATTATTTAATATAGATAATTAGACTAAAAAACTTTTTAAATATATAATAAAAAGTAAAAAAGTTAGTATACTTTTTAACTTAAAAAAAGCATAATAATATAAAAAAAGTTAAATCTCTAATAAAGCTAATTCTATCTATAATATAGCAGATAAAATAAAAATTATTATTAGTATAACCTTAATAATAAATAATATTAGCATTCTAATACTTATAAATATAGCAAAGTAAGTTAATATTTTCTTTTGAATAATATAAGTAATTAGACTTTAAATACTTACTTTACTTATTTTTCTTTTTAAATTCTAAAAAATTATATAATATAAAATGATTTAACTAAATAAAATAAAATTAAATTAATAATTTATAAATAAAAATAGTCTTTTATTATAAAAAATTCTAAAATAATTTATAAAAAAGTTGTTTTATAAGTATTTTATTAATATAGTTAATATAAAGTAGCTTTAAATAAATTTAATAAATATATAGTTAGTAATAATAAAAAACTTATATAAGCTAAAAATAAAAATAAATTAATTTACTATAAAATATATATATATAAATAGCTTATATTATATTTATTAAATAAATATAATAATTTATAAATTTATAGTTAGTTTTAATAAATTATAAAATTATAATATATTAAAGTTATTTTTTAATATATTAGTTTATATTTTAAAATAGCTTAATATTAGCTTAACTTACTTTATATAATTAAATAAATTTTTTAAATATTTAATATTATTATTTTTTTACTATACTTAAAAAAGTATATATTTTATAATATTATAAATTATAAAGTATTAAATATAGTTAAGTAAAATTATAAAGTTGTATTTTTATTTTTTTTATAATATAGCTATAAAAATAAATAATATAGTTTTAAAATTATACTTTAAAGTAAAAATATTATTATTATTTAAATAGTATTATTTAAATTTATATAATTTAGCTATATAAATAAATGTAAGTTTAATAAGTAAAATAATTTTACAGCTATACTATAAAAATAAAATTATATATATTAGTTTAATTAAAGTAATAAGCTATAAATACTAACTATATAGTAAATTATAACTTATAAAAAGTTAAAATAACAAAGTTAAATAATAAAGCTATATTTTAATAATTTAATAAATATTAAATATATTAAAAAAAAGCTTTTAGTATATAAAAACTTATATTTAATATAAATAAAAAGTAGTTTTAAAAGTAATACTTTAGTAGTATTATTATTAAAATATTGATTTACTTAAACTATTTTATTTTAAGTTTTTTTAAAAAGCTTATTTAAAAAACTATTAAGCTATTTTAATAAATAATTTTACTATTTAATAGTAAAGTATTATTTTTTATACTGCTATAATTACTAAAACTTATATTAAAATTTTATTTATTATATATATAAAGTACTAATTTTAAACTTTTTAACTAATATTAAAATTTTATTTTTATATTTTATATAATAAAAAACTATTTAAAGCTTAAACTTTAACTTAATTAAAAATGTTTAAGCTATATATAAAGTGTAAAATATATTAAAAAATAGTTTATTAAAGGTAAATTTTATTTTTGATTATATTATAAAAAAAATATTAATAATTTATAATTTTATATTAAGTATATTTAGCTTTATAAAAATAAAAAACTTATAAAAAATATTAGTAAAGCTAATTTAAAAAATATATAAATAGCTATAAAAATAGTATATAAGCTAAATTTATACTAATATTTTAAATTTTAATATAATATTTGTTTTATTATAATAAATGTTTTCTATTATTTTAAATTTTAAATTTTAAATAGCTTTTTAAATAAAAACTAGTTATTTTTAAATATAGCTAGTTTTATATACATAAAAAATTAAAAAGATATTTTTCTATTTTTGAAAAAATATTTTTTTAATTAAAATTTTTCTAACTACTTAAAATAAATAGCTATTTTTTTAAAAGTTTAAAACTTAAAGATTTTAATTTCATATATATTATTATTATTATATTAAAACAATAATATTAATTTTAAATATTGTTGCTTATTTACTTATATTTTATATTTTTTTATTAATTTTATTATTTTATTATAAATTTGCTTTATAAAATTTAAAATTTTTATTATAGCTAACTTTAAATATTAAATAATATTTTAAGCTATTATATTTTATATACTTTATTATTAGTAGTTAACTTTTTTATAATTTAATATATATTTTTATTTTATAATTTAGCTTTTTATATACTAAGTATATTTTAGCTAATATATTATTTTATACTAGATTTAATTAATAGTATTAATTAAATTTTTAGATTTTTATAATATTATAATTAATTTTAGTTTTTTTATTATATCTAATTTAACTTTTTCTTTTTAAATAATAAAATACTAAAATTTTGACTTTTTCAATAATAATGTATATTTTATTTAAATATTAAAAACTAGCCACAATAAAAAATAATTCTAAAACCTTTTATATTATCTATTAATAACATAAAAATTATAATATAATAAAAAGATAATATAATTAGATAGCATTTTAAAATTTAGGAAATAAATTTTATACTATATAAATTTACTTAGAAAATATATAAAGTCCTCAATCTAATTAGCAAGGTTATTCTAAAATATAGTAATTAGAAGTAAACTATTTTCTTTAATATTTTAAATGTTGTTATCTTGAACTATTAAGACAAAAAGGTTACCAGTCAAATAAAGTGTTATAGATAATTTGAATTAAAACTCTTATTTCTTATTAAAACATTCATGTATTAAGATAACTTTAGACTTTATAAGTATAATATACTAATAATAATTTATATTCTTCCCAATCTCAAATTTACTTAAAAATAAGAGCTTAACTCTAAATTAAATTTTATTCTTCTATTATTAACAAAAAATACGTATATTTATTTTATATACAATAATTTAATTTTAATGCTGACTTAAAAGAACTAACAATAGTTACAACTTAATCTTGAAATTTTATACTAAGTATTAAAAAAAAGAACACTAAAAATCCGAAAAAGTTTTACTATAACTAAGGAGGGACATGAATCAAAAATGATTTAAACTATAGGAGAAGAATTCACAAATTTAGTTTAGTTTTCAGACATTTCCTTAGCAAGAGCGGCGGCTTTAGCAACGACATCATCGATATCACCAGCCATGTAGAAAGCAGATTCAGGTAAAGCATCGTGCTTTCCTTCTAAGATCTCTTTGAAAGAACGGATAGTGTCCTTAAGCTTAACCAATTTACCTTCGAAACCGGTGAAAACGGTAGCGACGGTGAAGGGCTGGGACATGAAACGCTGAATCTTACGGGCACGTTCAACAGTCAATTTATCTTCTTCAGACAATTCATCCATACCTAAAATGGCGATAATATCCTGAAGGGATTTGTACTGTTGGAGCATCTTCTGAACACCAGTGGCGATATCGTAATGTTCGTTACCAACAATACGGGGATCCAACATACGGGATTTGGAATCAAGAGGATCTACAGCGGGGTAAATACCTAATTCAGAAATGGAACGGGAAAGTACGGTGGTGGCGTCTAAATGGGCGAAGGTGGTAGCGGGAGCAGGATCGGTCAAATCATCAGCTGGTACGTAAATAGCTTGTACTGAGGTAATAGAACCTTTTTTGGTGGTGGTAATACGTTCCTGCATCATACCCATATCAGTGGCTAAAGTGGGCTGATAACCTACAGCGGAAGGAATACGTCCGAGTAAAGCGGATACTTCGGAACCGGCTTGGGTGAAACGGAAAATGTTGTCAATGAAAAGTAACACATCTTGACCTTCGTCATCACGGAAGTATTCGGCAACAGTCAAACCGGTCAAAGCGACACGGGCACGAGCACCTGGGGGCTCGTTCATCTGACCGTATACTAAGGCAGCCTTAGATTGACCATCAAGCTTGATGACACCAGTCTGAATCATTTCGTGGTATAAATCGTTACCTTCACGGGTACGTTCACCTACACCAGCGAATACAGAGTAACCACCGTGAGCTTTAGCTACGTTGTTAATCAATTCTTGGATGAATACGGTTTTGCCTACACCAGCACCACCGAACAGACCAATTTTACCACCACGAGCATAAGGAGCCAATAAATCGACAACCTTAATACCGGTTTCTAAAACTTCGGGAGCAGTGGATTGGTCAACAAACTCTGGGGGAGAAGCGTGAATAGGGGCTAATTTTTTGGCATTGATGGGACCACGTTCATCTACGGGTTCACCGATGACGTTCATAATACGACCTAAACATTCAGGACCGACAGGTACACGAATAGGGTAACCAGTGTCAACTACACCTTGGCCACGGACTAAACCTTCGGTACCGTCCATAGCAATACAACGTACAGTGTTTTCACTATATAATAATATTAAAAATATATAATTGGTAAAATGTACCCTAAATGCTGAGAAACTTCAAGAACTAAACGAGTGTTGTGGCCTTGAACTTCTAAGGCGTTAAGAATAGGGGGGAGTTTATCCTGTTCGAACTGGACATCGACGACGGCACCAATGACGGAACGAATCTGACCAGCGGTGGTCTTTTCGGTGGCATAGGTGCGTACTTTTGAGATATTAGTAAAATTCGAGAATACGATATAAAACGGATATATTGTTGGTAAATAGACACTTACGATTACGGTATACAGAGGGTTGAGCCTTCTGTGCGATACGCTTGACTGTACGGGTGATTAAAGTCATACTTATAAACTTGGAAATAAGATAAAAACTAGCTTTCTCTCTTGAACTATACAACTTTTGGTCCAAGCAAAAATTTTAGCTAATTTTCTACACTGAATATGTAATTTGTAGAATTTTATCCTAAAGCACCAATCAGTATTCGAATTTTTTGGATGATGCCGCCATTTCTTCGATAGCTATTGGTTGAAGTATAATCTGACTTGAAATTAGATATGTTTAATCCGATTATCCAATAAATTGCTACGATAATTTCATTTTGAATTTTATCTGATTATATTTTTCGAAACGCAATGTAATGTGATTGGGTTACTGAAAATATAGTAAATTTAAATTTGGGAATTTCTAATGCCGAAATTTCTTTTAACCTTTTGTTGCCCGACTTACCTTGAATCTGTTGGTATACCGATATAAACTAGATTTGTCCCAGTAGAATGTTATTAAATATACAATAAAGATATTAATTAAAGCCATAAACTAATCATATATATATAATTGCTGAAAGCTTTTTCTGGTTATTTATTTATTTTTTATTGTTTTTTTTCTTAAAAGCTATAAATCTAAATGCTTTATAAAAATAGTAAATTTATATGATAAAAATAATATTGTACTCAGAAAATGCCAGAGTCTGGCATTGCTAAAATATAACAAACTTTTCAGAGTTTACTGTATTTTTAACTATTTAATAAGTAAGACATGTAAAAAAATAGTAACCTAGTAGATAAGTTAACTTGATTTTAATTTTAATAAATTAAACATATAATTTTTAAGCTTTAAGCTTTAAAATGAATCTTGTACTGCAGCTATAGACAAGAAAATAAAATGATCAAATAAGTAAAAAATAAAATAATAAATCTTAAAATATAATTTATAGTATTAATTATTAAAAATTAAAAAATAGTAAATAAAAAGCAGAAATATAAATAATATTTTTTATAATTTATATAAGTATATATTATAATTTAAAAAATTTTATAAAATATAACTTTTATATTTATAATAGTTTATTATATATTTTTAAATAAATTTTAATTTACTAAGTAATAATTTATATAAAAAATTATTTATTAAATAATAAAATAAACCTAATAATAATATAAATTTAAATATATTTATTATTTTGAATTATTTTAATTAAAATTTTAACTTTTTAAAACAATTTAAATAATATAATTTTATAGCTACAAATTTATATTTATATATATATATATTTATATTAAAATGCTTAACTATTAAAAACTTTAATTTTTTTATTACTTTTTAAAAATTTATTAATATTATTAAATAATTATCTTTTATTATTATTACTACTACTTTTATAAAGTATTTACTTATATAATTTTTATTATTATTATTATTTATTTTATAATTTATATTTAATTATAGCTATTTTATAATTTTAAAAAAGTTATATTTTATTGCTAACTTTTACTATTATTAACTATATTTTTTAGATTATTACTTATTAAATATAATGCTACTTTTCAAAATTTTATTATTATAAATATATTTTTTATATATTATTATAAAAGTATTTAAAATAATAATATACTATAAGTATTATATTAGTATTATATTTTTATAAATTTAATATTTAAACTAGCTTAATTTTAAATAGCTAATTTAATTAAATTTAAATATATAAAATTTAATAAAATTAAGTATTTAAAAATTAAAAAATAGCTGCTACTAAATAAAATAGTTAGTAAAAAAAATTTAAAAATATATATAAATTACTTAAATATAAATTAAACTAATTTTTAATAAAAATCTATAAATTAAAATATAGAAAAAAATATTAAAGTAAGTATTTAGTATATTAAATAAGCTAAATATTATAAGTAAAATTAAATAAAAAAATTAAATATTTTAGACAAAAAGCATTATATTTAATCTTTTTTGATCTTGCTTTTAGTTATAGCTAGCTTAATAAAAAATAAATAAAAATTGATGTAAGTAATAAAGTAATATAAAAACTTAGATTAAAATTTTTAATAAAATATTTTTATTTTACTTTTTATTACTTTAAATAGCTTATTAAATAAATAAATATTTATAAAAGTAAACTACTATTTTATTTTATTTATTTTATTATTTAAACTAAACTATTAAACTAATTTTAAATATAAAATTATTTAAAAAATTTTAGTTTTAATTTTAATTTTTTATATTAAATTAATTTACTTTTAAAAACTAGTTTATTTATATTTTCTATATTATTTTATATATGTAAATTATAATATATTAATGATATTTAATATATTAATTTATTAATTATTAAAAATATAAGTTTAACTAATTTAAAGTTATTTTAAATAAATATAAAGTAATATTATAAATTTATAAATTATTTAATATTAAATATATATATATTTAAAAAAGAATTAAAAAGTTTATATTTATAAATATTTTAATTTAATTTAAAAATATAAACTTTTACTATTAATATAGCTAAAAAAATATATAAACTATTTTTAGTAAAAAACCTAAATATAAAACAATTTTAATTAAAATTTAATAATTCAAAAATTAAAATAAAAATTAAAATATATTTACAAATTTATTTAAAAAAAAGCAATTGCTTAATTAAGTATTATAATAATAAAAATTTTAATATTAAAGCTATAAAATATATATATATAAAACTAGTATTTAGCTTTTTAATAATATATATTTTTTTAAATATTTAAATTATAAATTTATAAAAATAGCTTAAAATATATAATAATAATTAAAGTAAAATATAAATACTTTTAGTTTATTAAAAGTATATTAAACTTTAATATTAACTAAATATTAAAAACTATTTAAATAATAATAAAACTTTTTTATAAGTTTATATTATATTATAATAAAATAACAAGCTATTTAATTAAAAATTTAGTATATAATCTAAATATTTTAATACTTTTAAAAACTAAAGCTAATATATTAATAATATAATAAATGTAGCTAATTTTAAGTAATATTAACTAATAATAATTCTTTATTTTTTTATAATAAAATTAAAAGTAAGATAAAAAGTTTAATATTTAATATTTATTTATTTATTTTAAATTATTAAAATTTTAAAGTACTTTATAACTTAATAAATTATAATTCTATTAAATATATATATATATATATAAAATAATAGCTAATAGTATATATTATTTATTATATATATATAAATATTTAATTAATTATTTAAAAATAGCTATAAGTAATTATAAGTTTTAATAAATTTAAATAAATATAAATATATTTTTTATAATTGTAAAAGTATTTTTTAAAAATAAATATAGTATAATATTTATTACTAATAAAAGTATTTTTTAAATATAAAAAAAGTAATTTACATATTTAATATTAATTTATTTTTAATTATTAACTAATGATTATTTTGATTTTAATTTAAATTATTTAATATATTTTAATAATAATAATAGTACTTAATTTAAAATAAAACTATTTTTTTTAATAACTTTTATTTATATAACTATTATAATAAGTATTAATTTATTTAATAAGTATAAATTAATTTATATCTTAAAAATAATTAACATAATTAAAAAACTAATCTATTTTATATAATAAATATTTAATTTAGCTTAAAATTTAAGTTTAAATATATAAATTTGCAAAATAAAATATATTTAGGCTTTTTTAGCATAATTGTAATTATAGCTTATTAATTTTACAAACTATTTAATCTAAGTATATATTTTTTTAAATATAGTATAGCTTAAGTTATACTTTAATAATTATATTTATATTATTTATTAATTTATATTAAAATTTATAACTTTATTTTATTAGTATAACTATTATTATTATTTAACTATATAATAGATTTTTAAGCTAAGCTTTACTAAATTTAAAAAGATATAACTATATTTATAACTTTATATTTTATATTATAAATTTAAATATATAATTATATTAAAATTTATAATATTAAAAATATGTATTTATAATTATAAATACTTTTAACTACTTTATAAACTTTATTTTTTTAATTTAATAAACTATTTTAATAGTTAAATATATTTTATTTTTATTTTATTTTTATTATTTTAAATATTATATTTTAGCTTTTTAATTTATTAAAAATAGTAAACTAACTACTAATAATATATAAACTATAAAATAAAAATTATTAATAATAGCTATTTTTAAAAAAAGCTTAATTTTATTGTAATATTTTTTAAAAATTTTATTTATTAAAAATTTTTTTAATTAGCTTTTATATAATTTTATTTATAGCTATTTTGTTTATTTTATTTTTGTTATTTTTATTTAAGGTTTTTTAAATATTAGCTTATAATAAATTTTATACTTTAAAAGTTTATTTTTTTTAAGTATTTTTATTTAGATTTAAAAATTATTTAGATTTTTATTAATTATTTATATTTTTTATAATTTGTTTTTTATTAAATAGTTTTTTATCTTATTTACTTTTTTATTAAGTTTATTTAATATCTTTTTATAAAAGATAGCTATTATTATTTTAACTTAATATATTATTATACTTATAAAAACATTTTCTTTTTTTTATAATAGATTATTATTATATTTTTATAGATTTTTAATATTATTTATATTAGATTTTTTTTATATAAAAGCTATTATATTAAATTTTCTAATAAACTAAAGTTATTTTTATATAAAAAATATTATTATATATTTTAATTAAAAATATTAGTTTATATATAGCTATATTTAAATTATAGTAAACTATTTTAAAATAATAATTATTAAATATATTAGTATTATTAATAGTTTAAAATAATTAATTTTATTTAAGTTATTTATTAAAATTAAATTAATTATTTTTTAAGTAAGGTAATTATAGCTACTTAGTTTTATTAATAATACTTTTAATTAAAATTACTAATTTAAAAATAAAAAATAATTTTAATTAATATATATATTTAATATTAAATTTTATTATTATTTAATAATAGTTTAAATATTTTATTAAATTAAGTTTAAATATATAGTTAAACTATTTTATAATTTTAATATATTTTTATTAATATTAATATTTTTTTTAAATAATATAATAAAATTTTCTTATTTATTAATATTAAATTATTTATATAAGCTAAGTTTTTTAATTTAAAATAACTAATTTTAAATTAATATTATAATAATGTTAGTAAATTTATTATATTATTTTTTTATTATACTTATTTAAAATATTAAAGTTAAAAATTATTATTTTTTATATTAATATAATATTTTAGTATTATAAGCTTAAAACTTATTTTAAACTACTTATTATTTTAAATAATTTTTAATATATAGTTAATTTTTAAATTTAATATACTTTTAAAAAATTATAATTATTTTTATTTTATTTTAGCTATAATTTACAGTTTTTAGCTATTATTTATAATTTAAAACTTTAGCTTTTTAATAAATAATATATTTACTTAATAGTAAGTTATAATTTTTTTTTATAAGTTAAATTTAATTTTCTACTTTAATATTTAATTTTTTAATAATATATTAATTTAATTTTTTTATACTTTAAATTAATTTTAAATATATAATAAGTTATTTATTTATTTTATTATTTACTTAATATTTATTGAATAAAATATAATTATAAATATATACTAATTTTTTTATAGTATTTTAAATACTACTTTGCATTAAAATATCTTACTAAAATACTTTAAATAAAAGTTTTTTCTTAATTAAATTTAATAAAAAAGTAGAAAAAAAAACTACTTCTAATATAATTTTAAAGATATTATATCTTATACTAAATTTATAATATTATTGCTAATAATTTAATTTATTTTTAAAATAATATTTACTATAAGTTTATTTATTTATTAATTTTTAAAATATATTTAATACTTTTATAAGTAAATTATTAATATATTATCTATATATTTTTTTTTAAATAAACTTTTTATATCTTATTTTTTATTTTGACTAAATTTTATTTTATATTTATATATATTAACTTTTAAGCTTTAAAATAAATATTAAGTATTTAATAACTAAACAATTTTAATATTTAAAAAATAATTTTTTTTTATTTAAGTTTATTTATATTAATTTATATTAAATATTTATAAAATATTCTTTATAAAAAATATCAATAAAGCTAGTTAAAATTTTTTATAAAAAGCTACTATAATTATGTAAAAAAAATATAAAAAATATTAAAGTCAATATTTTAACTTTAAAAAAATTTATTAGTATTAAAATACTATTTTATAGTTTATATTTTACTACTTTTTCTATAAAATATAAGTTTTTAACTATATATTTTTTAAAATAGCATAGTAGCTTAGCTTTTATTAAATAAATTTTAAATATAGTTAATATAAATTTATTAAAAAATTCTCTTTTTTTACTATACTAAAAAGATAAAGTAGAATTTTAATAGCTCTTTTTTTAATAACTTTTAAATATTTTTAATTAAATTAAAGTTAAAGCTAAAATTAGTTATTTAGTATATATAGTATTAACTAATAAGCTTAATATTAGCATTTTATATTTAAGTATATAAAATTTAATATGTTTTTAATTATTGAAGTAATAAAGATATAGTAATTTTACTACTATATATATAAATTAAATATTAAATTAGCTTAATAGCTTTTTAAATATAATTTTTTTAAAACTATTTTAATACTATTTTATAATGTAATAGCTTTATTTTTATACTTAATTTATTTTAAATTTTAATTATTTTTATTTATATTTATTAAATTTTCTTAGCTTAGCTAAAAAAGATATAATTATTTAACTTTATAATTTATAATATATATATAATAAATAAAATAGTTTAATTTATTTAATATAGCTAAATAAGTTAAATTAATATTTTAGCTTTTTAAGATTTAATTAATATAAATTTAAAGTATTACTAAATTAATAATAAATATACTTATATAATAAATATATATATTTATACTTGTAAGCTTTTTAAATATAGCTTAAAAAATAAAAGTCAAATATTTAATATTTAAAACTTTACTTTAAATAGTTTTAGTATAGTTTCTAAGTATACAACTATATTATATAATAGTATAATATTTAATATACACTTAATTATAATTATTTTTATAGCTATTAGTTTAATTTTTTATTATTATACCTATTTTATAAAAATAATATAATTTTTTTATACTATTTTTTCATAATTATATAATAAAATATATATATATTTATTAGTATAAAAGTATATTAATACTATATTAATATTTTATAAACATTTTAGAATGTATTTAAAATTGTAATTATTATGATATACTTTAAAAATTTAAATATAATAGCTAAAAAAATATATAATTTAAACAAAATTATAAAAAATAGATATAAAGTATAATATTTTATAAATTATAAAATAAATAAGTACTATATATTTATATTAAATTTTTTTATAAATATTACTTTTAAAAGTTTAAACCCTTTTAGCTTTTACTTGATATTTTAATTTACATTTTTATTTACATTTGTATATATATTTTTAAATTAAAAAATGTAAAAATAACTAGAATTAAATAGAGTAGATTCCTAACTAGAAAGTCATTAAGTTAGAAATGACGTATATATATATCACTTACTTAGGTAGTTGATATAATAAAAATAAAATTAATTGAATTAAACTTTAAAAAAACAACAATTTAGTATTTTTATCAAGCTTTAATTATGTAAGTTAAAATCTACTTTTTAAAATAAAATGTATAAAAATGTAAATATAAGAAATATATTATAACTGGTACTTCAGAATAAGCCTTTTTTTTTGTATTTTTATTTTTAGTTTGTAAATATACAATTTAGTATAACATAACACCTTTTTATAGTTAGAACTTTAATTTTGAAAGTATTGTAAACTTAAAAAATTTTACAACTTAGTTGGTAGAAAATATAATTGATGGCCCAACAAATCGGTACAACCATTGTTACGTAATTTTACGAAAACCAAAAAAATACATCAAAGCTTTTTATCGCAAAAAGATGAACCAACAACTAGTCCGCCAAATAAGAAATAGATTTTCACAAGGATCCGGTGGTGGAAGTGGAGGGTTTTTCACAGGTACAGGTATTTTATTTCTCGGGCTTGCTGGTTATACGCTCAGCAACTGCTTGTTCAATGGTAAAAATAATTTTTTTAATCGAATTAACAATACATAAAGTTGATGGTGGTCATCGTGTAATTAAATATTCTCGTATATCTGGTGTAAAAGATGAAATTTATCCTGAAGGAACTCATATACGAATCCCTTGGATTGAAACTCCAATTGACTATGATATTCGTGCAAAACCTCGTTCGATTCCTTCTTTGACTGGAACAAAAGGTATATCTATTTTCGACATTTTACTTACAAATAAGATTTACAAATGGTAAATATTACTTGCCGTGTTTTATCACGTCCTAGAGTAGATATGTTACCAACAATATACCGTACCTTAGGTCAAGATTACGATGAGAAAGTTTTACCTTCTATCGTCAACGAAGTACTTAAATCAGTAGTAGCTCAATTCAACGCTTCCCAAATCATTACTCAACGTGAAAAAGTCAGTAAGATGGTTCGTGAAAACTTAACTTTACGTGCTACTCGCTTCAATTTAATTTTAGATGATGTCTCAATTACTCATGTAGCATTCTCACCCGAGTTTACCCATGCAGTTGAAGCTAAACAAGTTGCCCAACAAGAAGCTCAGAGGGCGGCCTTTGTAGTAGATAAAGCTGTCCAAGATAAACAAAGTACAATTGTCAAAGCTCAAGGTGAAGCTGAATCTGCTAAACTTATTGGTGATGCCATCCTCAACAAACCTGGATTTGTTGAATTACGCAAAATTGAAACAGCTCGTGAGATTGCCAACATTCTATCTGGATCAAAAAACAGGCTGTTATTGAACTCAGAATCACTACTTTTAAATCTTGCTGAAGAACCACTGAAAAAATAAAGGCAAAAGTTTTCAATAATTTCAATGTTACCAGGATATTTGATTTTTAAACTCGTACGTAAAAGTAATTTAACATTATATTTATTTTATCTAAAATTTAGCAATATATGGGTTTATTGAATCCTTTTATGTATAATTTATGATCTATTTATTTTGTTGCTAAAAGCCAATTTATTTAAATGGTACATTGACTCCATCAGTATGACCAGCAAGTTTGACTTGGCTAATAATTAAATTTAACTTGCCTAAAATCTAATATAAATTAGATATAAATTCACTATCTTTTTATTATATACTAAGCTTCAAAAGCAATTTATTAAAAAAGCTACTCTTTATAATACATATATAAATATATTGTAATTAAATTATAATGATGTAAACTATATATAAACAATTAGCTACATCTAAAAATAATAATATTAGCTATTTAAATTTATAATTTTTATTCCTATACTTGTAACATTCTAAGAGAAGTATTAATATAATATGTATATCTTAAGTATTATATAAAATAAATATTATTTAATTGCTTACTAAATATAATAAATTTATTTTTTATACTATATTAGTAATAAATAGAGGGTTATTATAAGTTTATAACAATTGAAATTATAAGTGTAAACTTAATATATTTTACAAAATTTATAAATTATTAACTAATCTAAAATATATTTATTAATTAAATAAAATTATTTATTTATAAGCTTTAGTTTAAATAGAGATTTTAAAATCAAAGCTAAATTTAAGATTTTTTATTAAATTTAAAAAGTATATATTTCTACTTAAACTAATTAAATTAAAACTTATAAACTATATTATTTAGTTAAGTTTAATTAATTTTGAAAATATTAAAAAATTCTTAATATTTGTTTAATAAATTATATATTATTTAACTTAATTTTAATTTTTAAAAATTTTTACTCTTTTTTGTATTTAATAGCTTATATATTAATTAAATATTGTATAATAAAACTGTATTTTTTAGAAGAAGTACTATTATTAATAGTTTTTTTATTATAGCTAATATACTATTACTAGTATATTTTATTAATAGTTAGTTTATTATTATTAATAAAATTAAAACTAAAAATATATTTAAAGTAATATAAGTAATTTAAAACTTAAATATGTTTAAAATATTTTAATTTTTAAAAAATTAGCTTTAATATATATATATAAAAGCTTAAAGCTAAAAGATAAATATTTATAAAGTAAATAAAAGTATATATATTAATAACTGGATTATTATATTATAATATGCTAAAACTTAATAATTTATATATAATTTTTATTTTAATATAATATTTTTTAAAAGCTATATAATTTAAATATATTTATATAAATATAAGCTATTTTATAATTATAAATATATATATATATAAAATATAACTTTAATTATATTTTTATATAACATAGCTAATATTTTAATTAGCTTTTAAAAATTAAAATATAAATTAATTTGTATTTATAATTTAACTTTATAATATTATATATATAATAAAGTTTATAGCTATAATTTTAAAATATAATAAATATTATATTTTAAAATAAAAGCATTTTTATTTATTTTAGTTTGCTAGTTTTCTTAATTATTAAATAAAAAAGTTTAAATTTAAATATAAAAAGTTATTAAATTTAGTATTTTTTTAATTTAGCTATTTATTAGTAAGTTAAATAATACTTTAAAATTTAGAATATAATATATATATTATATTTAATTAGATAAATATATTTTAATAATTATAAATTTAGTTATATATTATAATTATAAGTATTATATTATTAGAAAAAGTTATAATTTAGTATTTTATAATAAGTTATTAATAAAATTAAATATATAAATATAAATTTAATTAATTAATTTTTTATATTAAACTTTATAAATATTTTTTATATAAAAATATAGTTTTATATATATTTATAATTAATAAAATACTTAAATTTAATACTATTAGTATTAATAATTTTATTTTAATTATTATTTTTATTAATACCTTTATTATAATTTATAATAGTTTTTTAAATTATTTTGCTAATATTAAAAAAAGTAGCTTTACTTTTATTAGGTATATTATTTCTAGTTAACTTTTGGAAATAGTTAGTTTTATTTTGCACTGTTTTTTTAAAACTTATTTTCTTTTATAATAAATTTTATTATTTTAATTTAAAACCTATATATATATATTATATATTATATATTAAAATCAAGCATTATTAATATATTTTATTAAATTTAATGGATTTTTTAATTAATTTTTAAATATAGCTAACTTTATAAAGCTATAATAATTAATATATTTAATAAATAAATTTGAAGCTAAAAATAAAATGTATATAATTCAAAATTTATTGCTTAAAAAAATTCAATTTATGTATTTATTATTGGAATATTAAAAATTTGGAAAATAAACAGCAACTATTCAAATAGTGCTGATGTTAACTATATATATAGATACTAATTTTATTTATTAAAAATTAATATAAAGTATATTAATAAAAATTAATCATTTTAGCATTTTAATTATTTTTTTACCTTAAACTAAAAATTCATTATATTATAACATTAGTAATATGTTTATTTACTAATATCAAATAAATTGTACTGTTTTTTTAGATGTATTTTTCCATTTCTCTTATATTGCTTATATTTTGGCTAATTTCCAAATTGTACTTTAATTCATCCACTTTTAAACATGCTTATTGCCTTTAATTAATCTTTGTTTTAGGATGTGTACTAGGAATAATAGAATATCGATAAATTTCTATTACCAGCTTCAGGCTAAATTAAGTGGTAGTGGTTGTGAAATATTGTCACCATATTAAATATCTTCTCAGTAGAAAAACTGAATTCGTTTTAATCCAATAGAAAACAAATTTCACAGTTTCCTATCAGATTTCAACCTACCTACACTAAATTTATTTTTAAATTTGATCCTAATTGATGCTTTTGATTTCTAATTTACGTAATTCTAAATGTAATGACGTTATATAAACTGGTGAAAATTAGATGGGTTGAAAGAGTGATTCCACTTTTAAAAATATAAGATCGAGCAAGTGTGAAAGAAAAGATGATATGTAGTAGGATATTAAAGTCGAAGATAACCTTGAAAAGTTTGGCTGTACCTTCAACAGTAATTATATATATACCTGTTTATTGAATTTTTAAACTGATGCAAGTATAGAGCTTTTATAGAAGTAAAATTATAGGATACAAGCAAGTAACTTAAAAAAAGAATCTTTTTTATAATAAAAATAATAAATCATTTAGGTCTTCAATTATTCCTCATCAAAGCAACAACTTAACACACCAGCTCTTAAACCTATTCAAAAAGAAAAAGAAGTCAGCGAAACTAGGAAAGAATTAGAAATAGTTAAAAGTTTAAGCCAGTATGTATGGCCTAAAAATAATTGGGAAGTTAAATTTAGAGTATTAACCGCTTTAGGTCTACTTATTTCGGGAAAAGTGCTTTTACTATTATTTTAATTGTTAATTTTTTAATTTTAAACTATAGGTTTTAAATGTACAAGTACCGATACTATTTAAAGTTTTAGTTGACAACTTGAATACTAACCCAGAGCCTTATTTAACTTTATTGTCGGGATCTGGAGCGTTGTTATTAGGATGTAAGCTGAGTTTATTTTCATTTACTTAAACGTTTATTTTTTGCTTATGAAAATAGATGGAGCAGCCAGGCTAGGTTCCAATCTGTTCCAAGAGTTGAGGAATTTTGTTTTTGTGAAGATAGCTCAGAATGCTATACGTAAAGTTGCTTTACAGACCTTCGACCATCTACTTAAACTGGACCTCCAGTTCCATTTACAACGACAGACCGGTGGTTTACATAGGGCTATAGACCGTGGTACAAAGTAATCAGTTACAACTTCATATACCCTAATTTTTGCTATTTTAGAGGTATAAGTTTTATGCTACAGGCTATCGTATTCCATACCGTACCTACTATTTTAGAAGTTTCGTTGGTTAGCGGTATTTTGGTAACCAATTGTGAAAGAATTTAATTTGACAGATAATTAGGCATATAATTTCGGTGCCAGTTACGCTCTAGTTACGCTGGGTACAGTTACTGCCTATACCATATTTACAGTATCGGTGACTTCATGGCGGTAAAAGGATTTTAATTTTAATTTGTTTTAAACCATTCTTTTTTAATTAGTACCAAAATACGTAAACAGATGAATGCAGCTGATAACGAGGCAGCCTCCAGGTCGATAGATTCATTATTGAACTTCGAAGCGGTCAAGGTACTGTGTCACTTTTACTTTCCACTAATATTCTAACTTTTAAAATAGTACTTCAACAACGAAAAGTACGAGAGTGAAAGGTACGACCAATCGTTGGCCAAGTACGAGATAGCCGCCCAAAAGACTGGGTCCTCATTAGCGTTTTTAAATGCTGGCCAGAACGCCATTTTCTCGACTTCTTTAACTTTGATGATGTATTTGGCTTCTCAAGGTATTTTGGAAGGTACTTTAACTGTAGGAGATCTAGTGATGATCAACGGTATGGTGTTTCAACTTTCTTTACCGCTCAATTTTCTGGGTTCGGTGTACCGTGAACTAAAGCAGTCCTTCACCGATATGGGCACTATGCTCGATTTGCAGAAAATCAATACCGCCGTACCCGTAAGTTTTTGATTCAAGCTCTTGGAGCGGTGGGTTTAAAATTTATAAATTAGATGCTTAAGGACGCACCTAAACTTAAGTTCCAAGGCGGAACCATCACCTTTAACGACGTCAAATTTGGGTACTTGGAAGACCGTACCATCCTGGATAAGTTTTCTGTAACTCTACCCGCCGGTAAAAAAGTAGCTATAGTTGGCCCTAGTGGTTGCGGGTAAAACATTCACTTTTACTAGCCTTAACTTTTAACTTATTTGGTTAGTAAATCTACTTTGATGCGGTTGTTATTCAGGTTCTATGACCCATCCCAGGGTACTGTACTTATCGATGGACAGGATATCACTAAAGTAGATTTGGATTCGTTAAGGAGGACTATTGGGGTGTTACCACAAGTACAAATTACCTATTTTTTAAGAAATTAAAGATATATTAGGATACCCCACTATTCAATAACACTATCTACTACAACATCCTCTACGGTAGAACTGATGCAACCGAAGAAGAGGTTTACCAAGCTGCTAAGAAAGCCCATATTCACGAAACCATCCTCAGACTACCCCAGGGCTACCAAACTACCGTCGGGGAACGTGGTCTTATGTTATCAGGTATACCCTTTTAATTGTCTTTAACAGATTTACTGTTGAGTTCCTTTTAGGTGGTGAGAAGCAGAGAATCGCACTAGCCCGAACCATCCTCAAAGATTCCCCTATCTTGTTCTTTGACGAAGCTACATCTGCTTTAGATACCCTGACCGAGGCCTCAATTTTAGCAGCAATTCAAAGTTTTTTGGCCGAGAAACCGAGAACTTCTATTTTTGTAGCACACCGGCTAAAAACTATAACCGACGCCGGTAACCTTTTTCTTCTATTGAGCTGATGGGTTCTAACTATTTGTTTTTTTTTAGATCTCATTTTAGTTTTGGACCAAGGTAAAGTCAAAGAGTCTGGTACCCACTCTCAGCTCTTAAATGCACCTGATTCACTGTATAGGAGATTATGGTACCAGCAGGAAAAAGAAATCCATAGTGGGAAATTCAAAACAAATACTACTCAGAAATAAACTCACAATCTATTTTTGTGTTACTTATTATTTTTTAAAATAACTAATTGTAAATTATTTTAAGGACAACTGAGTCTTAAGTTTTATTTTAAAACTAAACTATAAGCTTATTGGCCAAAAACTATAATTAAAAACTTCTTAAAAAGGTGCTTAAAACTTATTATTAATACTAGATAACTTTAATATAGATTTTCAGCTATACCAACTGCTTTTTCATCTTATCCAGCTTACTCTTTAATTTATAAGTATTAGCAAAGAATAGATAAACTACAATAGTAGTTAGAAAATCCAAACTAGAAGTTAGAACTAGTTTAGCCTTAAGATTTAAAAAAAATAAAATGAAATTAATTATAGTGCAGTTTATTATTTTAGTCAAAATTAACTATAGCTTTATTTTACTTATGATTGCTTTAGCTTAAAAAGTAAAGTTAAAGTAGTTAGCTAAAATAGCTAAATTGACTAAATGCTAGTTTAAAATATAATAAGAAATTAGTTTTATATAAAAATAAAATAATAAGTTATAATAAAAGTTTAGAGTAAATTAATTTTTATACTAGTATTAATACTAGTATACTTTTTAATATAATTTATATTACTAATAATAATTCTAATAGTAATAATTAAGATATATATATATTTAATATTTTAGTTTTATTATAATTTATTAATTTAAAAATAATTAGCAATTTTTAAAGTTTTTAATTTTTAATATTAATTAAATAAAATATATTTACTTACATATAAAATATAATATAATATATTTAAATAGTCTTATATTAAAAAATAATTTTAATATATAAGCTAAAATTAAAAAATTATTTAAACTATTTTTTAAAATTTTTTTAATTAAAATTTATAAGTTAAAAATTAAACTAAGTTTTATTAAAGCTAGTTTTTTAATAATAATATTTATTTATATATAAAATATTATATAAAAAAGCTTATATTATATTATAAATACTTTTCAAAAAAATTATAATTTAAAAATACACTTTTATATACTATAGTATAAATTTAATATTAAAATAATTTTAATTAATAAAAGTTTTTAATAGTTTTATCTTTAACTATATTTTTTATAAAAAAACTAATATAAAGTTATAAGTATTTAAATAATATTTAAATTAGTAAATTTTTAAATATTTTTATTTTTATTTTTAAGCTATATATTATATTTATTTAATATAGTTTTATTTTTATAATTTTAGCCTATTTTAATTTAATATACTATAAAGTTATTTTTATTTTTATAAATCTAATTTTTCTAACTTAAATTATATAAATTTAGCTTATTTTAAAATTAAATTATATAATAGTTCTAATTTAAAAATATATATTTATAAAATTTAGTAATTAAAATAGCTAATATAGTAATTAAAAAATTGTTTTAAAAAACTAAATATAAAATTTTTATAATAATAATATTAAAAAAATAAAAATCTAAAAAAGTTATTTAAAGTATTAAAAAAAGTATTTTTTAATATTTAAACTAATATATTTATAATAGCTAAAATTATATATAAATTTAATTTTAGTATTTTTTTTATAAAGCTATTATTAGCTAAAAGAACCTTAAAATATAAATAAATAATTAGCTACTTTTTAAAGTAGCTAATTTTAATTTTAAAAAGTATATAATATTTAATTATTTTACTAAAAGTTATTAAAATTTTATATATTAATATATATTTAAATATTAATAAAAAAATTAAAAAATAGCTTATATTATATATACTAAGTAAGTAAAATAGTATAAAAATAAGCTAAATATTATAAATATTCAGTATATATTAAAAAATTATACTATTTAAATAATAGAATTATATAGTTAAAAATATAACTAAAGTATAGCTTTAGTTAAGTATTTGATTTTCATTTTTTAAAATATAATTAAAAAGTAAGCAAATATAAAAATTATATTTATTTTATATAATATTTTATTACTTAGCAACTTTATAAATTGCAAACTTTATAATTATTTTGATTATTTTTTCTTTAAGCTTATTTAATTATTTAATTTTTCTTTCTTTTATTTCAAATTTATATAATAAATTAAGCATTTAATAAAATTTTAAACAAAGATATATTTTTTATTCTATTATTTTTACTTAAGAATTTTACAAATTCAGTATTTAAAAATAAGTCTAGTATAGCTGCTAGTACTAATCAATAAAGAATTTTATCTTGTTAATGTACAATGAATTATAATAGCTAACAACTCAAATTTTTGTAAAATTACTTTAAATATACTAAATTACTTATAAAGCTAATATTACTATACTATAATAAGACATTTTTATTTGTTATATATTTTTATTTTATTTTTATTTTTCTATTTTGTTAGAAATATAAAGGCTATTTAAAATTGTAAATATTCACATCTTCTTTTATAAATTCTATAATTTGAATTTAGTTGCCTTTTTACTACTAAATAGTTTGTAGTTCTTGTAGCTATAGCTTTTTATAACTTAAACTATATATAAACCTATATTTATTTTGCTATTAAATATCTACTAATTTTTCTTATCTATATTACTTATTAGGCTTTTATATTTATTACTTCTATAATTAATAATAAAGCTAAAGTATTTTTTTAATTTAGTCAATTATATAAAGTAAATTTAATTTTTATATACTTTAAAACATTTAAAGTTTTTTTTTATAGTATAGCTAGAAATATTTTTAAATATTAATAAATTTATATAGTTTTTAAGTTTTGCAAAATATAAAAGCTATATTTTTATATTATAATATATTACTAAATCTTTTAAAATAATTATAGTAAAGTTTTAAAATAAATCTTTAAAACTAAAAGAATTTTTTTTTAAAAAAGTGCTTTTAAATATAATAATTATTTAAATAGTATAATTTAAATCTATATAGCTTAATTGTCTAAATAAATACAAATTTAATAAATAAAATAACTTAGTAATAAAGCTACTAAAATAAAATATATTTATATTTATAGCTAAAATTTATAAATATTAACTATATAATAAATTATAATTTATACTAATTTAATAGCTTTAAATTTATAAAATTTTATATTTAGTTTATAAAAAAATTATTTTAATACTACTATTTTTATAAATTTAGCTAAAAAATATATAGTTTTACTTTAACTATTTTATTTTAAGTTTTTTTAAAAGTTTATTTAAAAACTATTAAATTAAGCTTAAAAAAGTTTAAAAATAAATATATCAAAATTTTACTATATTTTTTTCTATAATAAAAAAGAAAATATTAATTATTTATAAATTTATATTAAATATACCTTTTCTACTATATATAAAAAATAAAATATTAATAAAACTAGTTTAAAAAAACTTATAAGTAGCTATATAATTTTAATAAAGTAGTTAAAGCTTAAAGTTTATAGCTATTAGCTATAAAATATATATTTAGATATTAAAAAATTAATTTAATATATATATATACTTTTTTTTAATTTTATAATAATAATTTTTTTATAATAAAATATTTTTTAATTTAATTTAATATTTATTATATTATTAAAATTTAGTTTTTTTTTGCAATTTTTAGATATATTTTAAATTATCTAACTTTTAAAAAAGTATACTAAATATATAATAGTTATTTTATTAGTAAATTTTTTACTAAATTTAAAATAACAAAAGTATAAGTTAAAATATTTATTTTAAAAATAAAAAACTTATAAAATTTATTAAAAAAAACTATTTAGCTTTTAATTATTTATATAATATTTAAAACTATTTTAATTAACTTTATTAAATTAATTAAATAATAATAATTTAAAGTAAAAATATTTAAATTGTATAATTATAATAATTATAATTTTATTAAAAAAATATTTTAGTAATTATTATTAAACTTTTTTTTACATTTTATAAAATAAGAATAAAAGAATTAAAATTTGAAAAATATACTAATTTTTATATAGTAAAAGCTAGTTTAAAACTATAATATTATTAGCTAAAATATAATTAATTACTATTTTAAACATTTAAATACTTTTATTATTATATATATAAAAGTAGTTATATATATATATTTTTTTTAAATTAAATAGTTATTAATATTAATTTTTTTTAATTAGCATTAATTTTAAATTATTAATTATTTAGTTAATTATTTTATTGATATATATTATATATTTTTTTATATATTTTTTTAATAATTAATTAATTATTACTAATATAAAAATTAATTTTCAAATATTTTAACAATAAGCAAAGTTAATAATATATATATATATTATACTACTAAGTATAATTTTTCATTTTTTAAAAATTTTTAAAGCTTTTAATATAGTTGTTTAAAATTATTTTTCATATTTTATATAAATATTAATAATTTATACTTTTATAATAGTAATATTATAATTTATATTTTTTAATAGCTACTTTAAAATAAAGTTTAAAATTAAATAAACTTTTTAAATAATTTAAAAGTATTAATAATATTTTAATAATATAAGGTTAAATTATTTTTTATAATTATTTAAAAATTTTATTTTTAAAATAAAAATTAACTTTATATTAGTATATAATATTAAATTTTTAAATTAGTTTACAAATTTATTAAATTTTAATTATATAGAAAATATTTTAATTTTAGATATTTAGCTAAACTAATTTAATACTATGTTTATTATTTAATATAAATACTAATATATAATATATTTAATTAAAAACTTTAAAAACTATCTATATAATAAATAGAAATTATATAATATTATATATAAAATATTAAAGAATATAAATAGTAGTATTTTGCTTTAGTAGTATATTAATACAATATTGGTAATAAGATATATAAGAATGTTATATTAGTATTAAAGTAATAGTAAACTACTTATTAAGGATTTGCCAATTTAAATAAAGCAAATAAATTTATATTAGAATTATATATTTTAGTTTAAATTTAAATTTGACTGTCTGTTGCTTAAAGATAATAATTATCAAATTATACTATTTTAAAAATGTAAAAATATTATATTTAATAAATTTAAATTCTACTTATGTATAAAATATAGTTATAATATTGAGAAACATTTGAAACTTTTATAAATAAGCTTTTAAATTGGCCATATCAAACTGATAACTTATAAACTACAGATGGCATGTGATTTTATTTTATATAAAGTTGCTTGGTACACTTCTTTAAATTCAAATTGAACAATTTTAATTGAAAATTTATTTAAAAAATAAGCAAAAACAAAAAGCAGCTTGAAAATACAAAATAACATCATTATATATATATAACTTCGACTTTTAGAAAAAGTTAATTTTGTATGATAGATATTCAAATAATGGCTAAAAAAAGAGTAAGAGGTTATAAGTATGCAACATAGTAGAGAACAAAGTTTAATTTTAGAACTGCAAATTCAAAATTTAGATAACCGACAAAAAGGTAAAAAAATACAACTGGAAAGACAGAAGAACGTTCGTTATATAAGAAAAATAAGACGTAAAAATAAATAGATTAGTTAGGCTATCAGTCACTAGACCTGTTGTGTTTCAAAACCGAACTCTGATAATGATTTAAATCAAGGCAGACCTTTGAGCAAGTTCAGCGCCTGAGTTGGCGGTATTGGTCTCTTCAAATTCCAAATTTTTTAACTGCTCTTCCTGATTGTCACCTAGGTAGAACGGCTTGATATTACCTTTTACCACATCTTTGGTGATGAGGACGTGTTTGACGGAAGAGCCGGGTACGTCGTACATAGGCTCCAACAATATATGCTCCTAGAAATAGTAAATTTTAGCAACCGTTTGAAGATGAATCAAAATTTACCATAATGCGACGTAGCCCACGTGCTCCTGTTTGCTTGGTGATAGCTACTTGGGCAATACTCCGTAAAGCTTCAGGAGTGAAACGAAGTTGTACATCATTGAGTTGAAACAGTCCCTGGTACTGTTTGATGAGGGCGTTTCTAGGCTCAGTTAGCACACGAACTAAAGCTTGCTCGTTTAAGGAGGCCACACTGGCAATGACTGGTAATCTACCGATAAACTCGGGAATCAATCCATACTTTGTCAAATCAACCGGTTCAACAGATTCCAGATAGTCAAAAGCTTGGGATGCCGAGTTAGTACTGTTGGCTGGTAAACTGGCGGAACTACTCTTTATAGGTGCGTCGAAACCGATAGTCTATAGTTGTTAAGTAAAAGAATATATATATAACTCTACCGCTTTGGAAACTCTATCTAATACTATTTTCTCTAAACCGATGAAGGCACCGCTTAATATGAATAGTATATTGGAGGTGTCTACGCTATAGGTATCACCTTTCTGTGACCCACCCAAGCTAGACCCACCTACCGAGGACCCGTTGCTACCTTTTCTTCCGATAGGATTCGAACTAGCGCCGGATTTATCAGTTACCGTAACGGTAGTTCCCTCTAACATACGCAACAACGCCTGTTGAACCCCTTCACCGGATACATCTTTAGATATGGATAAGGAGTCGGGTCTTCGGGCGATTTTATCGATCTCGTCAATGAAGACGATACCCTGTTCAGCTTTTGAAACGTCAAAGTCACAGTTCTACAAATTGTAAGGAAATGTTAAAGTCAAAGTTTACCTGTAATAACCTTTGGATCACAAGCTCTACATCTTCACCTACGTATCCTGCTTGAGTAAAAGGGGTGGCATCGGACATGGAGAAGGGCACCTTGAGAACTTTGGCCAACGTTTTAGCTAATAAAGTTTTGCCTACACTGTTTTAGTAAGAAGCTTTTGTTAAATAATTACCTGAGCCAGTAGGACCGATTAATAAAACGTTGCTCTTGTCATAGACTGGATTTGAGTTAATGTTCTCTTTAGTGCTCACGGCTGGCTTAGAAGCTTCTGTTTTCTCGTTAATACCTGAAGTATTTGGATTGATCCAACTACGTTTCAACTGATGATATTGAAAAGACGAAGGGGTAGATATAGGCAAAGGAACTAATAGTATTAAAACGTATCCAATAAATTTAATTTACCTCTATTGGAACCGGGACCATCCTTAGATTCTCCATAACCATCATCGTTATTCTTACCATCGACGCTATTCTTAATGTTAGCACGTACTCTATTGTAATGGTTGAACACGGCTACTGATAACACTTTCTTAGCTCTTTCTTGCCCAATAACGTATTCATCTAAATGTTTAACAATCTAAAAAAACAAAAAGTCAACACTAAAAGTTATACTGCTTAAATTAATTACTGTTCTTGGGTTAGATAAAATGGAGTTGATGACATTATCTTCCGCATCAGTATCTTTTCCAACCTCCTCGATATGTTCAAAACCACCACCTAAAGAATTAAAGGCGTTTTTGTTATTATCTGCAGTATATATGCTCTGTTGACTGGTAACAGTTTCAGAAATTTCCTCGGGTGGTAAATCTTTATTAGAACCAGTCGTTTTTAAATTCACTAAAGTTGAGCAATGATAATGCATTAATTTTAAAATAAGACGGATCAATTTTTACCTTTAGATTTAACAGTATTCTTATCAAAATAATCTACATTTAAATTCTTACTAGAACCAGCTGATAATACTTTTGGAAGAGTCTTTGAGTTGGTTTGAGTTGAGTAGATTCCAGCATTAGAATTCCTTCTAGTACTACTGGATTTTAACCTTGTCGATTTAAGGATAAATGGAGCAACTCCAATAGCCAAGTTAGGTCTTACCACTTCGCTATTTATTTTATTAGAATTCAAGTTAACGAACTTGCTACTAATACGTCCCTTGTCCTTAATCGTCAAATTTATTATTCCACGGTTAACCATATTGTTTAATTTTTCTTTACAACTGTATTGTTACTTCTGATGTTTATTTTGCTTTGAAAGGTGGTGATGTAGTAAATTTTGCCTTTTGTATGTATGATTTTTATCCCACATGTTGAGTCATACTTCTAGCTTATTCAATAAATTTTGACTACTTTTGCCTAAATTATCTGGGTTCGCTTTATGGGTGAAATTTATCGAAATCTAGCATGGTCAGATTAGAGAATTTGAAATTTAGTTCTAGTAAATGCAAAAAAAACTAAATTCCTCACTTTTGTTAATAAAACCATTCAAAGTACAATATAAGGATTTTGATAAAATCAAATAATCGATTTAGGTTTAAACTGCAAATCTTTAAATTTAATTCCTCAAAACCTTACAAAAATACTTAAGGTTCAAAAATAGGAACTTTAAAACCTGATTTTCTAATTTAAAAAGTTAAAGTTAGTTCTTCCGGTGCTTTAATTTCGTCAAATCTTTCTAATAGCGACCAGTATAAAATATTAGCAATCTCCTACTCCCTCTTGCTGACAGTGTTTATAGAAAACTGCTGTTTCATAGGATTGTCTTCATTAAGTTTAAATCATTGGTATGGGCTATTAATAATAGGGCAATTTGATCCAGAAGTTAGATTTCTCATTTTGACAGCTACTGACTCTAAATGTTTGTTGCATGCTTCATTTCATGAAACAATTGACAACATGATATTTCTCTGCATTAAGGCCCCAACTCTCTAAATTGATGCACTCAATGTGTTTGGTAATGTTAACTTTATTACTTATATCTTCTTCCCCTTCTCTTTTTTAATAGGTAGTATATACTTCCATATTAATGTTTCCAGAAGTTCTCCTTAACATGGTAACTCTTCTGAAGATAATCTATACTACAATAATTACTCTCTCTTTTAATAGAAGCTTCAGCCTCTTCCCTCAGTTTTATTTACATCTTGACAATATATATATATTTTTATAAACTTTAATACTCTTTCCAATAAACCTTTCAGTTTTAAAATTATCTTATTTGCAAATTTTAATAAATGTCTTCTATAAAAAAAGATATAATAGGCTTAATTAAGTTAAAGCTACAAAAAGAATAAGACTAAACTTTTAATGCTTTATTAATTGAATTTTGGTTAAAAAATACATAATTTAATTATTTTTTTATATGTTTTAATTAAGCTAGCACTAAATATTATAAAATAGTAATTTTTTTTAAAAGTATAAAAGTAGAATTTTTATAACTAGTATAAGTATATATATAATGAAATTTTTTTAAAATATTATTTTAATATTAAATATATAATTATACTAAAATTTAATAAAAAATCAAAATATTAAAATAATATTGCTAAATTTTTAACTAAATATAAATTAAATAGTCTAGTTTTTTAGCTAAATTAGATTATATTAAAGAGTAGCTATACTTATATAATAGATATATTAAAAATTATAAGTTATAATAATATTATTATAAATATATATATTAGTAATATTTATTAAATATAAATTTTTATTAATATAAAAGCAGTTTAATTTTTTAAAATAAATACTAAAATTTAAAAATAAGCTTAAAATATTAAAAATTAATACTTTTCAAAAATAAAAATTTTAATTAATAATATAGTATATATATTAATATAAATAATTAGTTTTGCTTATTTTTAAAAATTAAAATTAAAATTTTTATAGTAATAATTAATAAAAAGCTTTTAAATTAAAGATAAAAATAAATTATTTAATATATAATAATAAAATATATAGCTAAGCAGATTATAATTTAAAATTACTTAATTAGTTGAATAAGTAACTTATTAATATAACTATATATTTTACTTTTATCTTTAATTTAAAAGCTTTTTACTAATAACTAATATAAAAAATAATTACCAAATTTTATAAAATTAAGTAAAGCTAATTATTTAAATAAGTATATATACTATACTACTAAATTTTATTTTTTATTTTTAATCTTTTAAGCTTATTTTTAATATTTTTAATAATTATTTATTTTAAATTTTAATAAATATTAATAATATATATTTTTATTATAGTAATATTATAACTTATAGCTTTTAATATTTGCTTTATATAATTTAATATAGCTAAAAGGTAGTGTTTTTTACTTTATTTTTAT
Organism: Capillidium rhysosporum; assembly: GCA_037055185.1. Taxonomy (NCBI): domain Eukaryota; kingdom Fungi; phylum Entomophthoromycota; class Entomophthoromycetes; order Entomophthorales; family Capillidiaceae; genus Capillidium; species Capillidium rhysosporum. The sequence goes on from JAWQFY010000001.1 coordinate 43,075, forward strand.
TATTTATTTATATATATATTTAGTAGCTTAAAATAGTTTTTTTAAATATAGCAAAGTTAGTAAATTTTATTTAAATATATAATAAATTTTAATTAAAAAAACATATAAAAATAAGTATATGTTTTTATTTAAATTAGAAAAAACTATATAATAAACTTTTTAGCTTAATATTTTAAATTAATAGCTAAAATAATTAAAAGTTAAATTTTTAAAAAATTAGTTTATAAATAAAATAAAAATATAGTAAAACTATAATAAATATATTAAAATAAAAAATTCTTTAAAAATAATTTAAAAAAATTTAAGCTAATAATATATAAGTAATAAAATAATAAAATAATACTATATATATTTACATTTAAAATATAATAACTTTTTATTTATTTTTAATTTAATAGTTTATAATATTTATTTTAGCTAAAATTTTAATTAAATAATAAATAAAAATTATAAATTAATTAGTAAATCTTTATTATTTTAATACTTTTACTTTTATAGTTTATATTTTTATATTTAAATATTAGCTAAGTAACAATTTATATTTTAATGCTTTTTTAATTTTTTAGAAACTTTTTTAAAATTTTATAAAATATTTATAATATACTATTATATATTTTGTTATATAAAGTTAAATAAAAATACTTTACTTTTTATAGTATTTTTCATTATTGTTTTTCTTAAATAAAATTAATAAATTTTATATAAAACTTACTATATACTAAGCTTTTCTACTTTTTTATTTTTATTTTAATTAATAACTTTAGCTAAAAGTTTATTAGTATTATTTATTCAATTTTTACTTAATTTTAATAGTTTTTTATAGAGTACTATTAAAGCTTTTTTTATAAAATTATTTTTTTTAAATTTATTTTTATACTTTTATTTTTATTATTTTGTAAAGTTTTATTAATAGACTATTTTTATTATTTTATTATTATTTTAAATTAAATTTAAAGTTATTATTTAATTTAATTATCTTAGTTTTAGTTTAAAATAATTCACTTATATTTATTTTATTATTTTTACTATTTTTTTCATTTAATATTTTTTTACTTAAATTTTTTTAAATTTTAACAATATAAATTTATTTTAAAACTTTAATAAAAAATTTTTTTCTTAAAATAATTAAAAAAATAAATAAACTTTTTTTAAAATACTTGCTAAGTTTTTTATATTAATATGCTTTACTATTTTTAAAGATATTTTTCTTTATAAAGGTTTTTTTTAATTTTTTAGTCTTTTATATTAATTATACAACTTTATTAAATTTAAGTACTAAGGTTTTTATTAATATATTTTATTTTATTATTATTTATTTTTAGAAGATTTTTTTTATTAACTTAAATTAATTTTATATTTAAAATTAATGTAAATTTATTTGATTTCATCTTTATAAAAAAATAATAAGCTATTTTTCTTTACTTTAGCAGCCTTTTTACCTAATAATTAAGGTTATAATAATTTTAAGATTAATATTTATTATAATAAGATTTTTATAAAGTTTTAAAAGCTATATATTATAATTTTTGCATTTTTAACAAAACTAAGCCAAATTTAATATTTCAAGTAAAAAAATTAAAATATTCAAGCTTGTCAACTTTAGTTCAAGTATTTTTATAAAAGTTTAAAATTTTGTATACTACAATATATAATTTAAATATAAAATAATTAATTTTAAGTTGCTTATTTATTTTAACTAAAATCTTTTTATTATACTTTTTGATCAACTTTATTTATAAAACTAATAAGCCTAAATGTTTTTTTACTACATATAACATACTAATAATATTCTTTTATAATGTACTATATCCAGAAAAATAAATTATTTTGCATTATCTCCTTAAAGTACAATCTTTAAAACATATATATTTTAATATATTTATTTTATATTAAAAAATAATTTCTAAAAATTTTATACTAATATTACTTTTATTTGTTTATTTTGTTTTAATTTTAATGTTTTTATAATGGTTTACTTTCAATAAAGTAAATTTTCTAAATTATTTACTAGTATAAAATTTAACTATTCTTAAATTACAAAATCCAAAAAACAATATGTAGCTATAAATTACCTATAATGAAATGACCCTACAAGTCAAAATTTTGTAATTAAGAATATCTTTTATATATTTAAGAGTATCCTTCTAGCCATATCAAGCATTATTAGAAAGATCTTAAAGAGCCACAACTTTTATATACAGCAGTTTAATAACATGTTGAGAAGTCAATTTAAAACTAGAAACAGTACAAATTGCCATAATATAGCTACTGTTGGAAAGGTATTATTTAAGAGTTAATCTTTATTAGTTCATTAAAATTATCCAAAACACTTAAATTTTCTTAAGATAAATTAAATATAAAGTAAGTTCGATGTAATGCTTAAGTGGGTTTTGCTCTACAATAGAAATTTCTTAAATATAATATATCCTTAAATTTTTATAAGTTGATTTCAATTTAATTATGTCGAGATAAATACTGTCAAAAGTTGTACTTTTAATTAAATATTTATGAAAACTTTTAAATAATTTATAAATAAAATGTGATACAGGTTGATGTAGATCAAGTAACCAGTACTTTAAATCCCAACAACAACCATGTCTTCCGATATATCATTCATCTGAATAATAGGTTCGTCATAGTCAGATCCAGAAAGGAAAGCTTTATCCTGTATAATTCCTTTTATCCTAGCTTCCTTGAATTGAGATGTGTTATCTTTAAACTTATTGTCACAATCGATCTTATGGAAAAGAAGTCTTAATGCTGTCACTGAGCTTTTAGCCATTTTCTTTGATGCCATTTGGGATTTTGCATTAGATTTGACAAGGCAAGTGGTTGATTTCTTAAGTTCAGTTGTTACTGGGCATTTGAAAGTGCTTGGTTGCGTATACGATTTCCTATAGCTTTTGAACGGATAGTCGAAATATTCGTCGTATTTACTTTGTTCTGGGACGAACCCTTTTAACCATAAAGATAAGCTCTCGAATAAATTTCGTTTTCTGGTTTGCATTTGAATTTGTAAAAAAATGTAATCAAATGCTTTAGTTACATTTATATACCGTCTTACATAAATAAACTTCTAATGATTTAATTTGAATTTCAATGGCCTATATTCTTGAGCATAAAAATTTTGTCAGCATTAGCAGCCAGTGTTCTTATCTCAGACCAATTAAGAAATTTTACTTTTCTTAATTATGATAATTTCCTTTATTGGCTTGGCTTTTTATTATAAAAGGTTAAATATTTTCCTAGTCACGGGAAAAATCAGGTGAATAAATTTTTAGCCATTACAATTATGAAATTGTTCCTTTTCTAAAAATTAGATGGAAATGAGAACGAATTCCTAATTCTAATACTTTTCTTTGTAATAAGATTTACTTTACAAAATCTTTGTTAAATCTTATATTAAGTATGTTATCTTTGAAAAGTTGGTTGCGTTTAAAACTGAATCAATCACTCTTCATCCCTCAAAAATTTTATACAATGGCGAATCGAATTCAAGACTAAATATTTATCTTTTCATGCATCAAAAATATGGGTTGGACACAAGATTCGATCAAACGACTCTATCATACTTAGTTATAAACTGCATATATTTTGCTTTATTGCTGGCACAATGGATCCAAAATTTTATTTAGCAAAAATCTTTCCAGGCTATCTTTCATGCTGATTGTTCAAAGTATACCAAAGTTTTTATAGAAAATGTACAATAAACATAATATTCAATTTTCAAATAAATAAAAAGATTGTACGGTGATATCCTCCCATATACAGAAAATGTTCGTCCTTTGCTATGTACTTCAAGATTTAAGTGGTACTATGGGTATTATCAAAGAAAACTGAATATAAAAAAAGCATAAAAGCAGGTGAAATAGTAACTTAGCTACATTCTCTGAGTCTATATAAACAGTATACCATCTTATATAATTTCTGAAATGCACCAGAATGTTCTTTTCTCTATCATTGTTTTGCCAATTAAGAACCAGAATTTGCTGGAAACTTTAAAATAAACGATGCTTTTATTAATGCTAATTCCATTCTAGCCTTATAAATTAACTCATTTACCAGAGTTTATAGCGATAGCTATCAACCCCACAGTTAGAGCTTTCATTTTTAATCCTTATTAAAATTTTTGGCTTATATTTTATTCTAAGTGAGTCATTTTAAAGTTATACTCAAAAGATTTATCGGCTTTATCAGAATCGAAATTAAGTTTATTTTATTTTATTTTCTCTCCTACTTTAGCCTATTTGCCTCAGACAGATAGAATTGCTACCACATTTGCTAAAAATTCTACTTTTGTAAAAATATTAGCTTCTAGTTTAGCCTAAAATAAATTCACCAAACATTACTTAAATAACTATTTATAATTATGCTCCCTAGTAATTAATCTTAACTATTTCAGAAATTATATATTTAAAAGCTTATATGTATATAATTTTTTTGATTTAGCTATAATTAAAATAATAATTTCAATATGGAGCTTAATAATTACTTTTTTAAAGCAATGTACTAGTAGTTTTAAACTTTAGTTTATTTTGAAAATATTTTGAATATTTTATATATTAAATTTTTTTTTGTTTTTAGAACTATTTTTAAATTTATATTAAACTAAGTAATTATTTTTTTAACCTTTTAAAAATACTCTAGTTATAATAAGTACAACTGTTTTATATTATTTATATATATTTATTCTACTTGTAGTACTAAGATATTTATAATTTTTAAAATTTAAAACTATTTAGTTTTTATTATTTAAAATTTTATCTTAATTTAATAAAATTATTTTTACAATTAAACTATAAGGTTTATATTTTATATTAATATTAAAAGCTTGTTAATATAAGCTATAAAAGTATATATTACTAATATTTATAGTTAAAAAAGGTGCTATAAATATTAATTAATTAATTAAAAGCTGGAATTATTATAGTTTAAAGCTAGTATAAAATAAAAAATAGAAAATAAAAAAATTAATCTAGATTTATAGTTTAATAATAAGCCTAAATAAATAATTAAGTAGACTAAAGCTAAAATTTAATTAAAATAATAAGCTAAAAATAAATAAAAATTTTAAGACTAAAGATTAAAAAAATGTAAATTTTATTTATATTAGTGTTATATATTTATTAATAAGACTTTTAAATTAATTTAATATTTAAATAGGTTTTTTATTAATAAAATTTTTTAAAATAATACTATTTTTTAAAACTTAATTTTAATTTAAATGGTTTTTAAGTTTTAAAAAATAAATTTTATTTAGAAAAAATCATAATAAAGTAAATAATAAATTTTATAAAAAAGATAAATAAAATAAAATTAAAAAAATACTAAAATATTAGTTTTTTATCTTTAGTCTAATTTTTAGTAATAAAAAGAAGTATTATAGTTTTAGTAAAATAGTTTAATAATATTTCTTATAAATAATTAAATATATAATATTATATTATTGCTTTTTACTAATTATTAAACTAAAAATATATTTAAATTTTATTAATTTAAATAATAAAAAGTAGTAATTAATTTAGTATAATATTATAGTTATAAACTCTAAATTTAATTAATAATTTTAAGCTTAAAGTAGAGTTAAATTTAATTTTTATAAAAAGTTAATAAAATATAAATAATTTTTTTAAGTTTAAATTTACTAAATTAAAACTTAAAAACTATATAAGTTATTAAATTCTAATTATATAAAAAGTAATAAAAAAGTTTTAATTTTAAATTTTAAATTTTTTTGTATTTTTGAATTTTAAAGCAAGTATACTTGTTTATAACAACTTTTTTCTAAATAAAAAATATTAAAAATAATATTAAAAGCTTTTTAAAACTTAGAAAAATATTAATAATAATTAAAAAAAGTACTTAATTTTAAAAAATCTAATAAATACCTTTTAATTAATCTTTTTAATTATTACTACTACTTATTATTTTTTAAATACTTTTAAAAAACTAAAAAAATTATTATTATTTTTAAAAACTTATTAATAATTAAAATAAATATTTTTTAATTGCTAAATAAAAATAAAAATAAAAATTAATAAATCTAAAAGTTTTATTTTTTACTACTTTATATTTATTTCTATTTTTAAGTTATATATTTAACTTAAATTATATTTACTAGTATAAAATTTACTAATATTTATTAAATTTAAGTTTTTACTAATAGTTTTTATATAATTAATATTTATTTATTTAAAACTTTTTATATTAATAATTAAAAATAATTTAACAATTTAATAATTTAATATATATAAAGCATATAAATATTAACTACTTTTAACTAGTAATAATTCTTTTGTATAAGTAATTATACTAAAAAGTTATCTAAATATATAATTAAAAGTAAAAAAGTAAATGCACTTTTTAATTTTAAAAAGATATAATAATATAAAAAAGGTTATACTTTGATAAAGCTAGTTTTACCTATAATATAATAGATAGAATAAAAATTAATATTAGTATAATATTAGTAATAAATAAAATTATTATAATAAATAATATTAAAATTTTAATATTTAAAAACTTAGTAAAATAAATTAATATTTTTCTTAAACTTTAAAAGATTAAATAATATAAAATAATTTAACTAAGTAAATAAAATAAAATAAAAATAGTTTTTTATTATAAAAAATTTTAAAATATTGTATATAGTAATTATTTTTAAGTATTTTATATAATTATTCCTAATTTATAAAATTATATTTTATTTAATAAAAATAATTTATAATAATTACTTGAAATTAAAAGTTTTTTTATAGTTTTATTCTTAATTACTTAGAAATATACTAGATAAATTATACTTATATTAAATAAAATTTAAAATATAGTTTAATAATAGCATTATACTACTATATTTAGCAATATATTTATTTAAAATTTTAATTTTATAAGTATTTAAATATACTAAAAAAATTAATAAATTAAAATAAAGTAAAAAAAAATTATACATATATAAAATATAAAATTTATATTAGTAAATTTTTATATTTAAAGTTAAATATAAAGTTATATATTTTTAAAACTAAGTAATTTTAAATATTTTTACTAAAATTAAAACTTAAAAAGTATACTAAATTTATAATATATAAAAATTAGCTTAAAGTTATAAAATTATTAAGTAAAATATAAATATCTATATTTATAAATATATATTTTATAAAATTAATATAATAGTTTAAAAAAGATATATATAAATTTAAATATTTAATAAATTTAATCTAATTTATTTATAAATTATTTAAAATTTATATTTATTATTTTATTTTAAATACTAAATATAAAAATAATTAATAAAAAACTTTTAAAACTTTATTTTAGATTTATTATAAAAGCTAATTAAAAAATAAAATAGTTATTAAAGTAAAACTAATATATATTAAATATTTTATTTTAATTTATTATTAAGTATATTTTATACTAAGTTTAACTTAATATTAAAATATTTATAAATTTAGTTAAATTTTAATCTAAAAAATTCTATATAATTAAATTTATAAAAATGTTTAAAAAAGTATTTAATATTAAAACTTTATTTAAATTATTATTTAATTATTATTTTATATTAATTTTATAGTACTTTTAAGTAAAAATAAATATTTTAATTAATTATAAACTTAAATAAAATATAAATATCTTAGTTAATTATAAGCTTAAATAAAAAAATAAGTATTTTAGTTATTGCAAAAAAGCTATAAAGTTTTTTTTTACTTATAGTAAATAATACTAGTTTAAAATAAAAGAAAAATAAATTCTTAAATACTTTAAAAAAACTAAAGCTAAATATTATTATATTAGTTAGTATTTAAACTATTAGTAATAATTTAAATATATAGCAGTTATATTATTAACTTTTTTTAAAAAAGCTTAAATAACTATAACTAAATAGTTAGATATTATATTTATAAAAAGTTAAAAATATATAAATAAGTTTAAATAAATAAAGAAAAAAATACTAATAAAGTAAATAATAAAAATAACTAATTAACTAAATAAAGTATTTTATTAAATTTAGTTTATTATTTACTTGAGTAAAGATAAAAGTAAAAAGTTATATATATATAATAAATAATAAAGAAATAAATAACTAAAATATAATAAGTATTATTAATAAATAAATATCTAATTTATTTATATAGTAACTATTTACTAAAAAAAATATAATAAACTAGATTAAAATAAAATTTTATTTAAAGCTAACTAAACTAAATAAATTATAATTTAGCTAGCTAAATTACTAAAAAAAATAAAAAGATAAATATATATATATAATTAATTTAGTATTTAAAGATTTAAATATTAATATAATAAATAATTAAGTAGCTATTTTATTATTTTTTACTATAGACTTAATTTAATGATAATAATATAAGCTTTATTAGTAATTAAGTAAAAATTAAGTTTTTTAGCTTAAATATACTTTAAAATATTAAATATATATTGCAAAAATATTAAAAATAAGATATAAACTATTTATTTAAAGTAAAAAAAGATTTTTTTATAAATAGGCGATTAGCTACTTTCGAAAGTAGCTGATCGCCTATTTATAATATACTTAATAAATTTAAAAAAAAATACTAAATAAGCCTTAAAAAATAAAATAGATAGTTTATTTTAATAATTGCTAAATAAGTAAGCTTATAATAAATATTATTTTAAAAGTATATTAAATTAATAGCTAATTATTTAAAAAAAAATATATGCTTATATAAATAATAAAATAAGTATATTATTAAAAAGTTTTAAATAAAGATTTACTTTAATAGTAAAATAACTTCTAATATAAAAGTTATTATTTTAGCTTAAACTTAATATAATAGTAATAAATTAATATTAATATAAAGTTAAAGTAAAAAATATCTAAGCTTAATATACTAATTAATATAATATAATTTTAACTTAAAATATAATATATTTAAGTTTATATTATAATAATAGTTATAATATTTAATAAAATTTATTATAGATATTTTTATTAATTATTTTAATAATATTAATATTAGTATTAATAATATAGCTATCTTTTATTGTTTTAATATTTTTAAATTTTTAGTTTTAGAATAAGCTTATTATATTACTATTTATTAAATTTTTAAATATTTTTTTTATTTAATATTAATACTTTAAAAAGTTTATTATAATGCTATTAAGCTACTTTTTTTTAGATAAGTTTATTATAAATTTTAAAGTTAATATTTAAATTAAAACTAATTAAATTTTTATTTTAGCTTTTTTTAATCTTTTATTATTTTAAATTAAATTAATTTTATAATATAATAGTTATAAAAATAATATAAATTTAAATAGTAAAAATTTATATAAAATATATAAATTAGTACTACTTTTATTATTTTATTTATTTATAGCTTTAATATTATAATTAATATTATTAACTTTATATTTTTTTAGTAATAATTTAAGTTAAAGTTTATTTATACTACTACTTTTAATTTAAATTTAAGTCATTTATTTAATTAAGAATAAATTATATTTATAACTTAAATAATAATTATTAAAAATATTAGTTTATAAAATTTTTAACTATATTATACTTTATTTTAGTTTATTTTATATAATACTTTACCTATTAAGTTTTTTTTATTTACTTTATATATATTTTTTTTAAACTTTTAAAAAATAAATAATAATAATAATTTTAATATAAAAATAAAATATAAATATACTTATAATTTATACTTACTATTAATTTTAGCTGCTAAATATTGAAAATAATTAATTAAAAAAATATAAATTTATTTTAAATTTATAATAAATAGTAATTAAAAAGTATAAAAAAGTTATTAAAGTAAAATTAATATATTTTTAATATATATTTTTTTAAAACTTATATTACTTTTTCTATTTTAAGTTATTTTATTTTATTATTATTACTATCAATAGTTAGTTTTATTATATTTTTATTTAATATAATAAATATACTATTTTTTATTTAGTTTTTTTTATTAAGTTTTTTTATAAATTTTTTAACTTTAATTTAAATTTTTAGTTATTTTTAAAGTTTGCATATATTTTTATATTTTCATATTATTTTTTAGATTTTAAATATTATTATTTTTAAAGGTTAAACTTTTTTATATTAGTAAAATTAATGTTTTAATAAATACTAATAATATATATTACTATAATAATACTATACATAATAAATTTTAATATTTACTTTAAAGTAAAACTTAATTTATCTAAATAGTAAAGTTTTTTAATTTACTTTTAATTAAAAGTTTAGCAACTTTTTATAAGTTAATTTTTTTTAAAATTAATATAATAATAATAATAAATTAAATTAATATAATAATAATAAATTAAATTAAAAATATTAAAATTTAAAAATTAAATATATATAATATAACTTTATTTACTTTAATTAATAATTAAATAACTAATACTTATTTACTTTAAATATTTTATTTATAATTTTATTATAAAAGTAGTTTAAGCTTTTTTTAGCTTTTTTGAATATTTAATATTATTAACTAAAACTAAATAACTTTACTATATCTTTAATTATTACTAAAATAGACATTTAAAATTATTATAGCTATTATAAAGTTAAGATAATTTTATATATGTTTAATCATTTTTAATTTTAATATCTTTTTATATTTAATTTTAGATTTATAATTATTTAGTTATAAAATTTACTATTTAATTTTAATATATATATATAGTTATAAATTTTTTTTAAGTTACTTTTATTTAAAAAAAGTTTAAAAATATTGGCTTTATTAATATAAATATAGAAATCATTTTTCTTTATTTAATTTTAAATAAGTTTTAAGATAATTTTCTACTATAAAATTATAATTTAAGCTAATATATTAAATATATTAAAGTTTAATAAATTTTATAGCTTTTAAAATTAGTTTTAACTATTAAGCTAAAAAAATTTTAACTTTACTAAAGCTTAATTTTTTCTTATTAACAAATATCAAATTAATTAAAAACTATTAGTTTTTAAATAGTAATTTCAAAAATTTATACATTATTATAAAAATGATACAAAAATAGTAAATAAAAAATAAATAAATAAATTTAGTTAGTATTATTTAAAAAATAAATAAATAAGTTTAAATTAAAGGCTTAATTATAAAATATAGGTTTAATTAAGTTAAAAACTACAAACCAAAGATTTAAAGCCTTTTAATTACTTAAATTTTAATTAGAAAGAAAAAAATCATATTGATAAAATTAGCAAATCTATTAAGTTTAGCAGTTATTTTCATTTAATTTTAAAAGTATATTGCTGCTTATTATTTTTTATATTATTCTATTCTATAAAATTTATTAAAAAATCTAATTTAGTAAACTAAGGCTATAAAATTATCAACTTGAATTAATGTATTCTCATTTATTAGTAAATTTGATATATTAAGGTATAAACTTTTAATCTAAGTTTAGATTATTGCACAACTTTTTATTACTTTAAACAAATTATAAATTATAATTAGAGCTAAGTTCCTTTAAAATTTTTAAATCTTAAATCTTAATAAAGTACTGCTTCAAACAGTTTCAAAAATTGTTTGTATATTAAAAAATGAAGGCTAACTATATGATCAGCCTTTATTAAAAAGCTAAGTGTTTCCTTCAGTCAACATCCATTTTCTCAAAATCATCCGCTCCTTTTAAAAGGAAAGAAGTAAAGAGTAAAATGCTAAGCTTTTCTTTTAACTTCCAAATAATCTTCTTCCAAATCCCTTTCGTCGTATACAGGCTTAGGCTGATTCTTGTGGTAAGCTTGATCTACGAATTTAGGTTCAGTCTTGGCCAGTTTGGCATATTTGAGTAGTGCTTCACGGGGATCGTCATCTCTAGTAGTATCCTTGTGCAACGATTGCATCAGATAGGAGGAATAATCTATACCTACTTTGCCGGATTTGAGTCCAGTAGTTGGTAGATCTAAAATAACAACCAAACCGAGTTAATTTAATTGTTAGAGTTAACAAAAATACCTGGTCTTTTAGAAGCAATCGGATCTTTTCTTAATTTGGCCTTAATTCGAGATGAAGACTGAGGGTTAGGTAAGAGAGGGTTGTAGATAGGTAGTTGAGCCGAGGTGACAGCGGTAACTTTATGTCGTAGCTTACGTCCAAGTCCGGTTAGTACCCCTTTGGTGGATAGTTGTGGGTCGTAGAACACGTCTATAGCGCCATTTGAGCTTCCGCATAAAATCTAACCAATATAAAGTTAGCATAGGCTGTATAAGAGTTTGAATAAGTGTACCTGGTTGATGTTAGGGTGCCAGAGAACCTTAACTACGTTAGCCTTACCTACATCTAAAAATACAAAATATTAATAAAAATAACAATCGTAAAGTCGATTTACCCAAATTTTGGATTGGTTGTAACGACGATTTATCCAGAACAACAAGTTGTCCCAAAGCCCCAGAGGTTGGATCGTGCCCAGTACCTAGTTAAAAATTATAAAATAAGTACAACCCAGTTGATGTTAACTCTTACCAGTAACTATAAACTTATTATCTGGACTTATAGAAATATCGGTTTCACTATGATTATTAAGCAAATCGTTGGCTACCAATACCGGCTTACTAAGCTGTCTAGTATCAAACACTACCAAAATTACAATTTAGAATTCATTTAAATGCAAAGTTTACGTTTTACGGTATGGTCACCACCCCTGGACACAAGATGATACTCATCTAAAAACTTGAGTCTATTGTGGGTGTTATTGGAATGCGCTGACTCGTTCTTCTGAGCAGGTTTAGTGAAAGGACCATTACTATTCCATAATTTGATAGAACCATCAACACTAGCTATTTAAAAAATAAAAAAGTTTAATTAACTGAAATAGGTCTCTTAAAATATACCTGTTGCGAAATATTTACTATCCTTAGAGTAGACTGCCGAATTAACTGGGCTCCTTCCACCTTTCAAGTTAGAGTTGACAACCACCGTAGCCTTAGGTTTTAGTCTTGAGTTGATATCCCAGATCCTAACAGTGCCATCTAAACTAGCGGTTAAAACCTCTTCCTTAATGGTAGGGTGCCATTGGGCAGTTGTAACAGCGGCTACGTGACCTGCCGTGTGCCTCATATCTCTTAGGTAAGGGTCGCCTTTGTTGAACATAAGCGTCTCTTTACCTTCCCTATCAAATACTTTAACTTGTGTCGAATCGGTAACTACTAAAAAAGAATCCCCCGAATTGGAAAAGGACAAATCGTTGACATGGTAACCTTCTAAGGGAGTCAACTGCCGAAAAGGTTGGAAAGAAGGGTCCATTGAGTTGAAGTCGTACATGTGCAGATTAGTGTCATAACTACCAGTTATTAACCTAGTACCACTGCGGTCTAAACTTAAACTGGTAATAAGTTTATTATGGGGCGATAGGTTTACCGAATTTGAGGTTGGTAACTGTGGGGTTTCGGAGGTTTCAGACCACTCAGTAGAATCACTGTTTTCGGCCTCATCGTCGGAAGTCTGGCTTTTATTAAATATTTGTACCTCTTTACCTTCATCTTCATCTTTTTCATCTACATCAGTTTCTTTTTGTTCAATTGGCTTAGCTTGAAGTTTGGATTTTTCATCAGTTTTCTTGAAAGTACTTTGTAAAAGTTGTTGAGTCAAACTTAGACCAGCAGTGGTAGGTTTGGAAGCGGAAATTTTTTTCTTAGTGCCAAAACTTGATGGGAATTGAGATCTATAATCGTCGTCAGAATATTCATTTTCACTCATCTTTATTTTTTTTGTTGGTAGAAAGTTTAAAGCTCTGTACAAGCAACTAAATTTGAAAGTGGCTAATTTGATTTTCTAAAACTTATTTCCTAGGTGAAACAGTTTTTACATTTATAACTAAGCTTTCTTTTAAAAATATATTCAAAATAAGTTTATAACTATAAACTGAAATTAAATTTGAGTATGCCAAGACGTTCGCCATCACCTCAAGAAGGGTCGAGATATAGAAGAGATATTGGAAGTAGTAGAAATAAGAATAGATCTAGGTCACGTTCTTTACCTAGACACAGTGATAGAGACAGGGATAACGGAAGAGATAGGTATCCAAGCTCCCGTAACGCCAAACGTTCACCATCGCCTCAACGCTATCGAAGAGAAAGAGAACGTAGCTATAACAGGGATAGTTATCATCGTGAAAGTAGAAGAGATGCTAGAAATAATGAATTCAATGACATTAGAAGGGAAGTGCCAACTAAACTAAAGACTTACTCTTATGGCAATGAGGATAGCCCAAATAGATCCACTAATTATAATAAACAGCTGTATCAGGAAAAAGGGTTGGATTATTTCGAAGCGTAAGTTTTTATTTTTAATTAAATTGAAGTTGACCATTTTATTTGAATTTTAGGAGGACCAAAATGAGGGAAGAGTCTACTAAAACCTTTTGGTTGGATTCAGAGGAGATATCGTCAACTGAATCCGAATCGGAAATGTAAAATATTAATTTAAATCTCTAAAATATATTAACTTGAATTTTAGAATTAAGAAATCGAGTAGATCTAAGAAATCTAAACAAGGTAGCCATTCATTTTTTTTTTCTTTCAATTTATTTTTTTATATTTTTAAACATTAAAATGTAGATTTTGAAGATTCTGATGGAGATAATAGAAAACGAAACTCCAAAAGTAAATTATATTTTTTATCATCCTTTAAGATTAAAATTTTGTCAATAGAGAAGAAATCGAAAAAATCCAAGAAATCCAAACGTTCTAGAAGATCTTCTTCAAGTGAAGTTGAAGACTTAGAAATGGATAGACAAATTGTACAACTTCCACAAGCTCAGCCTACCGCTTCAAGCTCGGTTTATGAAGAGCCCTACCGTAAGGAAATAGCTCACCCTTTTACCACTACTACTTCTAAGAAAGGTAACATTTTACACCTTTGTAAAATAAAATTAATCGCTTTGAAGAAGTTATAGAGGAGGAGGAGATGGTAGGTCCTTTACCCCTACATGCGATGGAACAGAAGATCGACTCCAGATCGTAATTATTTTATTATTTTATTTTTCGCGCTTAACTTTTTGTTTTGGGGTAGGTATGGTGGAGATCTGTTAGCGGGTGAGGCAGAGGCGATGGCCTCCTTCGTCCAATCGGGTAAACGTATCCCACGCCGTGGTGAAATCGGTCTCCAATCCGAGCAAATAGCTGAATACGAGAAACAAGGATTTGTTATGTCCGGATCAAGGTAACCCTTTTTTCCTCTCCTTTTGCTCAACAACTATTTTTTATTGTATAATTTTAGACATCAGAAGATGAATGCGGTACGTATCCGTAAAGAGAATCAAGTCATTTCAGCCGAAGAAAAGAGAGCTTTACTCAAGTTTTCACAGGAAGAACGAGCTAAACGGGAGAACAAAATTATTGCCGATTTTAGGGATATGGTTGCAGAAAGGAAACCTAGGTATGGATTTGGGTTTTAATGAGATTTTATTTTAATTTGTTTTTTTAGGGATGAGTAATTTCACTTGTAATGCGCAAGTTTGGTAAACATTTGGAAGTGGATTCTAATTAAAGTTTAAGCTTTTAAAAATATTAGTACCTATATGATTTGGCTACTTTCTTGAAATAATTTACATTATTGTATCTGGTTTTGATATACAAGCAAAATTATGTATATTTTGATTACTATTTTTAGGATGCTGATTTGAAATAAAATTTATATTTACTTGTTTTTATAAAATAAACTGATATGGTAGTAAAAAAATTCAAAGTAAATCTAACAAGCTAGAGTTTTTAAAAGGAAACTGACTTTTTTTTTAGGAATTTGAACTTTAATTAAAATAAAGTAAATTTAATATTTAAATATATTTAAGTGCCTGATTTAAATTAGTGAATGTTATTTAGATCTAAAATAATATTAAGAAAATAGCAGAAAAACTAAAAAAGTATATTAGTTTATTTAATTTAACTATTTTATAATAAATATTAATTTACTTGAGCAATTGGTTTTTTAAATATTTTAAAGCTATTATAATACAATAATATCTATAATTAATTTAATTTATACAAAATTTTAAGTTATAATATAATAATAGTTATCTATCTAAAAACCTTAAACTATATATGCTTATATTTAATAATTATTTTTCTAAAATAATAAAAATATTTCTTAATTTTTATAAACTCTACTAGTTTAACTTTTTAATAAATCTAAATTAAATTAATATATTTTTATCTAAAAAAAGTATTTAGTAATTTAATTTACTTTTAAAAAAGCATACTAGTTTAATTTAAAACAAGTTTTTTTTTAAATAATTTAATATAGTATAAAACTAAATATAAATATTAGTTTAGGTTATATTTTAAACTTAATAGCTAAATTACTTTTAATATTTTTATAAAAGTAAAATAGATTAAAATTAAATTAAATTTAACTTTTTCAAATCTTAAAAGCATATAAAGTATAAAATTAATTAAGTTATATTATTTTATAAAATATAAAAGCTAAGCTTAACTAAATTATATTTTTTTTAAATAATTAAATTAAAAATATTTTGAAAATACTATAAGTATTAAATTATAATAATTATTATAAAACATAATAGTTTTAAAATTAAAATAATATAGAAATTAATAGTAAAGTATATGCTTTTTAGCTTTTTATTTATATTAGTCTTTTTTATATATTACTTAATTATTTTTTTACTAAGTTTATTTAAAACTTTTTTAATTTTAATTTAAAGTTTACTTTAGTTTTTAGTAAAGTAAAAATATATAAATTAAATATTAAATTATAAACCTAAATTTATAAAATATTTTAATATATTATTTTATTATTAATTTAGCTAATAAATAATCTTATTTATTTAATTTTTTAATTTTTTATTATTATATACATAGTACTATTTTTTTTTGTTTTTTATTTTTTATTTTTATAGTTATTTTTTATTATATACATTTAGCTTTTACTTATAAATATTTATAAATTTTAATATTTTTTTATTTTTATAGCTTAAATAGATAAAAAAATAGCTTTTAACTTATATTTAAATAATTAATAAATAATTTTTTATGTAATTATTAAAATTAGTATATTTTAACTACTCAAATTTTAGTATTTTTTTATTAACTATTAGCCAATTTATTTTTTATTTAGCATTTAAATATTAACTGATATTATAGCTTTAAACTTAAACTTAAAAAAAATATATATAATAGTTTAATTTTAAGCTAATTACTAAGAAAATAGAAATATATATATATCTAATTTAATAAATAAGTATATATAATATTAAAATATATTAAAAAACTAATAAAATTAAAATCTAAATATTTTACTAAACTTTATTATATAAAAAATAATAATATATTTTAACATTTTTATTTATATTAGTATAAAAATAATTTTTTAATAATTTATATTTTAATTATAATAATATTATAATTTATAGCTTTTAATACTTACTTTAAAATAAAACTTTATTAATTAAATAATAAGTTTTTTTAATTTATATTTAATTTAAAGTTTACTATTTTTCTTAACATTTTAATATTTATAGTTTTTATATATAAATGAGCTACAACTATTTTTTTTTTAGTTTTTAAAAGTTTATTAGTTTAGATTTAATATTTATTATTATTATAAAAAAAGAATTAAAAAGTCTAATATTATAAAAAGCTACTTTATTTATCTAGTTAATATAGGTAAATAAAGACTAATAAAAAGTTATTATATTAATAAAAATTTTAAATATTGCTAAAAAAAAAATTATGTATAAAAAATAATAAAACTAATTTAATTTAAAAAAATAAAATAGCTTTTAAAAGTATATTAATAAATTTTAAGTTAATATATAATAATAATAAAATAATAAAGTTAAGAAAATAGTTAAAATTAAGCTATTATAATTAATATAATAATAAAAAGTAAAATAAAACTGAAAAATATATAAGAAAATTATTATTAATAATAGTTTAAAAAAAGTAAAAGAAAACTTATAAATTAATAAAAAATATTATAGTAAAAATAGCAAAAAAAAATTTAAAAAATTTACTTATAAATTATATAGCTTATTTTATTAGCTATAAAGTAAAATAAATAATTTATTAAAATATAGCTTATATTTAAACTAGCTTATTTAGAGAAAAAAAACTAAAACTTTTAATTTACTAAATAAATAAATAAAAAAGCTAATTAATTTAAATAAAAAAATTACTTAATATTATTTAAAAGTAGTATTTTTTATTAAATAAAAGGTAGAAAAATAAATAAATAATTTATTAAAATAATTTAAAGTTTAACCTATTTTTAGTAAAATTTAATTTTATAGTAAATTTTAGCTATAATATAAATAAAATTTAATAGCTTATTTTTTAAATAGAGAATAAAAAATAAAATTAAGTGAAAATATATAAAAGTTAATATTAAATTAAAGTATAAATTTTTATAATTACTAATTTAAAAAATATTATTATATATATAAAATAGTAAAATAGTTATAAAGTTAAAATATTAGCTATAAAAACTTTAATTTTAAAAAATATATAAAAAAGATTTTAAAAAGTAAAGTAGTATAAAAATTTAATAATATATTAGTTAATTATATATTTTTTTAAATTATAAATAAAAATTAAAATGCTAAAATATTTAACTAAATGCTTAAATAATGCTAAAAAATAATTAAGTTATTAATATAGCTTATTATAAACTTTAAATAGTTAATTTTAGCATTACTAAATTTTTTATAAATTAATTAGCAAAATTTTAATTATAGTATTTTAATAAGTACTAAGTATTATATAAATAATATTAGTAAAAATATATTTTAAATAATAATAAAAATATAAGATATATAATTAAATAAAATTATAAATATATTAAAATTTAGAAAAAAAGTATAAATATAGCTAATAAATTTATTAAAAAGCTATACTATAAAAAAATAAAAATTAGATAAGTATAATTAATTAAAAATATATTAGAAAATATAAACTTAAATAGATATATATATATTAAATTAAAAAGTAAATAAAAAGCTATAAGTTATAATAAGTTTAATATTATAGCTAAATAAAATAATAAATTTATAGTTTTTTAAAAAAGCTATAATTTTTTTTAAATAAAAACTAAATATATACTATATTAAATTTAAGAATAAATACTATTTAAAATAAATAATAATTA
This sequence comes from Capillidium rhysosporum, assembly GCA_037055185.1. Lineage (NCBI taxonomy): Eukaryota > Fungi > Entomophthoromycota > Entomophthoromycetes > Entomophthorales > Capillidiaceae > Capillidium > Capillidium rhysosporum. The sequence continues at coordinate 62,181 of JAWQFY010000001.1, forward strand.
CAAAAATTGTATAAATTTAAAAAAATTATTTATAAATTATATAAAGTAAACTATTAAAGCTAAAATTATTATAGTTTAAAAAAGTAGTAAGTATAATAATTACTTAATTTAAGATAATTAAAGCTATAAAAAAAGTAAAAAGATTTTAAAAATAGAATTTGTTAAATAAGAAAATAGTTAAAATAGTATTTATTATAAATTTGCAAATTATAAAAAGTAAGTAAAAAAACTAATAATTTATCAATATATTTTTTATTATATTTATAGTAATTTAGTTATTATTATTGCTAGATAAAATAAACTAAAAAATTATAAAAATTTAACTTTATTATAAAAATATTTAATTAAAAAATTAAAAAGCTAATATATAATTGCTAGTATACTAATAATAGTTATTAGTTTATTATTTATTAAATAATAAATTATAAAAAATTAAAAATTAAAATATTTATAAAATTATTAATAAAATTTTAATATTTTTGACTTATTTAGTTAAAAGCTATAAAAAAATAAAAAAGTTAAAAAAAAACTAAAATATTTACTAAATTATAAAGTATTATAAATAGCTATTACTAATAAAAAAGATTTAAAAAAGATAACTTTAATATTAGCTATTAAATAATAATAATAAAATAATATTTTTAAAAGTATAAGCTAAAGTTAAAAAAAGGTAAAAAATTATATTAATGAAAAAATATATAATATAACAAAATAAAACTTTTTTAATTTAGATTTTATTAGTTTTTTTAAATAAATTATTTAACTAAATAAAAATTAATTTTAACTTATTAATTATAAAAAAAGATACTTTGAATTAAATAATAAAAATTAAAAAATTAAAAGTAAGATAAGCTAAGCTAAAATAGCTTAAACATTTTTAAATTATATAATAGTAGTTTATTATTATTAAAAAGTTAGCTTTTTTTATCTAATAAATATTTAATTTTTATATAGCTAATTTTAGAATATTTTATATAGATAAAAATTAAATTAAACTAATATTTATTAATTTATTTAAAATTAAGAATTTTTAAAAGCTTAATTTATTATTTCCAAAAGTAAAATTTTAGTAATTATTTTAAAACTAATATATATAAATACTTTTATTAAAAAATAATTAGAATTTTAATAATAAAATTATAATTTTTTAGTAATATATATATTTTTATATTTATAAAAAAAAATTTAAAATAAATATTTTTATTCTTATTTTTATATTTTAGTTATAAATAATAAATTTAAAATAAATAAAGTTTAATCTTTTATTATAATAAAAGCTAATATTTAAGTAAAAGGCTAAAAAGTTTTTTAGTAAATAATAATATATTTTTAGTAGTATAGTAAATAATATTGTAATAAATTAGCTTTAGTATAAATAACTAAATTTTAAAATTAAAAAAAAACATTTATATTTCTTTTAATTAGCTTATAATAAAGTTTAAAATATTATAAAAGAGAAAGAAAGAAAAAGTATAGCTAATTTATTAATTATAGTTTTTATTTATTATTAAATAGTTAACTATTATATAATAAATAAAGTTTATAATTTTTTTAGTTATTTATTTATTTTAATTTATAGCTTAATAGTTTTATAAGAAAATAATCTAATAAATTTAATTAATTAAAAAATATTTAATATAATTTTTATTAGTTTTTATAAATTTTAATACTTTTTTAAATATATTTAATTTTTTATTTTATACATATTTATAATTATATAAATAAGTTATTAAAATGTTTTAATTTTTTTATAAAAATAATATATTTTTAAAAATTTAGTAATTTTATATAGTTTATTTTAAATGAGCTAAAAAATTAAACTTATATTTATATAAATACAAATTTATTATATATAATAAAAATATTAAATATTTTTTAATAAATTATTTTTTTATAAAAGTAAAAGTTAAATATTATTTAATTAAATTAATTTTTATTAAGTATTTACTAAATCAAATATATTTTACAAAATTGCTTAATATTATTTTTTAATATTATTTTTTTACTAAATTTAATTGTTATAACTTATAATAAATTAAAGCTTAAAGTTTAATTTACAGTTTTAAAATCATTTGTTATATAATATAATTAGTATATATATTTATATAAAAGCTAGTAAATTATATTTTTAGAACTAGGTTAAAAATTCTATATATATAAATTTTAAAATAAAAACTTGTACTTTTTGTATATAAGTTATAACATTAGATTTTTAAATAGTGAAATTTAGCTTTAAACCTATATATTAGTTTTTATAGCTAAATAGTATAGCTTTATAGAAAATTATGTAGCTACTTAGGAAAATTAGTTTCAATTTTATCATTTATTGAATTTTTCTGTAGTTGCTTTTATCTTTCACCTCTTTTTTCTTATGCTGTACATATTTTCTCAAATTATTCTCTTATAGAATCTTTTTGCAGCTTCTGTTTTGCTTGCCTCTCTCAATATTTAATGAAATTTTCATAAATTTAATAATTGAGCTTTTTATTTTCAACAAAGAAATATAAACCAGAATACAAAGGAGGTACAATATTCTTAAGCAACTCTTTGCCTTTAGTTACAAAGTCTATTTTGCAACATATAAAAATAATTTAATTCTATTAACATCACCTTATAAGTCATACTCTATACAATAGGATATATTAGCTATATACAACTATAATAAATACTATTTATATCTGATTTTATATAAATGAGTAGACTTTTTTCTTGGCTGCTTATAGAATTTAAGAACAGAGTTGAAGTAGCTTGATGTAATCCTTGAGTACAATACTTTAAATAAAGTTTTTAGCAAATGAGTATTAAATAGCGTGTCAAATGGCACAAGCTTCATATCCATATAACTTTAACAGCTGACATTTTAATGGAACAAGTATTTCAGGTGACTAAAAGCTTGATCTAATTTTCCGTAGATAATTTATGATAGTCTATTATAAAAGTAGGACATAATGCAAAATACCAACGATATCCATCATTCCACGAAAAAATGAAACTTAATTTTCTAAACCTGATAGCTTTGACATCCTTTTCAACCGGCATATTGACAGCGTCACTTGCAACTGATACCCAAATAATTACTAAGTTGCAACAGTATTTACGTATAAAGACCGTTCAGCCAACTCCCGATTACAAATCTTCTACCGAATTCTTATTAAACTACGGTAAAGAGTTAGGATTGGTAGGTAAAGTTTATGACATATGTAAACCGGGTACTCCTTTCGTAATATTCACCATTAATGGAACTACCAATTCACCATCAATTTTGTTAAACAGTCATACCGATGTAGTAGCTGTAACAGTCGATAAATGGGATTACGATCCGTTCGAAGCTAAGATAGTCAAGGACACTAGTAACCGAGATGTGGTGGTAGCTAGAGGTGCTCAAGACGTCAAAAATTTAGGTGTAGCGTAAGTCTTTGATTATAACTACCTTTTAATATATATATTTGCTTATATGTAGATTTATGGAAGCTATACGCAACCTATTGAACGAAGGGTTCAAAACTAAGCGTACTATTCATATCATGTTTACTCCGAACGAAGAGATTGGTGGTAAGGATGGTATGGAATGTTTCGTTAAAACTAAAGAGTTTAAGGATTTGAACGTTGGGTTCGCCTGGGATGAAGGTAATTGCCACTACATAATACCATTTATTTATATACTTGAATGTTAGGTCTATCATCAGGTAGTAATTCTATCCATGCTATCTATTCCGAAAAGTTCCCATGGTAAGTGTATACTCTTATACCTAAAATTGATTTTGATTTTTAGGCAGTTTAATGCGATTGCTGATGGTGATGCTGGCCACGCGTCAAGGTTTATAAAGAATTTAGCTACCACCAAACTAGTAAAAATATAGTACATATAGCCACAAACTTATAACCACCTCCACCCTTAGTATAATTTCCATACCAAAGTGATGAATTTCCGTAGAACTCAAGAAAGACAGGTTTTAAGTGGCAAAAAGAAGGATGGTGAAGTCACATCCATTAATTTGACTATACTAAAAGGTGGTCAAGCTTTAAACGTGGTACCCGATCAAATAACATTCTCTTACGACTGTAGAGTTTCTCCGCTTACCGATTTAAACAAGTTCACTAACCAGTTGGATGGCTGGGCTAAATCTTCGAACGTAACACTAAGCTTGCTACTTAAAGGTCAACCTTTTGCCACTAAATTCGACGATTCGCAATGGTACTATAAACCGTTCTTAGAATCTGTAAAGTTGTTGTAAGTGTTTTTAGTTCTAATTATATCTAATACTTATAAAACTGTTCTGTAGTAAGGATATGTCGGTTCAAAAGACTATTTTACCAGGTTCATCGGACAGTAGGTTCTTAAGAGCTTTAAACATTCCAGTGATAGGATTTTCTCCTTTCAGAAATATAACTTCTAAAGCTCATAACCATAATGAGTACATGGATGTAAACTACTTTTTAGAAGGTATTAAGGTTTCTACCGAAGTCATCAAAAAGCTAGCTAATACCGCTTGATAAACTTTTCAAATACTTGATTTAAATTTGAAATTATTTATAAAAAGTGTTTAATATAGTATACTTATATTGTGTACTATTTTTATTTAGAGTTAAATACTTATACTTGAACTATTTTTTTAGCTTATTTTATTGTTGAAATATTCAAATGTTTAAAAAAAAATTATTATTCGATATATTAAATTATACTATATATGTAACCTGCCATTTTTTAACTATCTTCCTGTTTTAAAAAGTGAATAATCTAAAATATAATTAATAAATAAATGTATTCAAATATATATTAGCTATATTGTGATCAGTTTTGGTTTTAAAGTACTTAAGTTTTAGAGCACTATATAAAATTAATACAACTTATAAATTTTATAAAAGGAAAATAAAGTTAAGAAAATAATATATATTTATTTTAAAACTTAATTATTAAATATTTTAATAAGAATAAGCCTATTATAACTATTCTTTAATTATAATATAAAAAATATACAATTTATTTAAAAAATATATTTTAAATATTAGCTAACTTTGTATAAAAATATAATAAACAAAATAAAAAAATATTAGTATCTAGTATAAAATAAGAAAATATACTATTATATTACTATTATAAAAAAATTCAACTAAATTTGCATAAAAATTTAGATAATTAACTTTTAATTTAAATAAATATAAAAAAATAAAACTTAAAGCTAATAGGTAAACTAAAAAATAAAGTTTAATATATTAGTTTAAATTTTAAAATAGTAAAAAACAATTTAATTATTATATATTATATAGTAGTACTTTTTAATTTTTTATGTAAAGTTATAAGCTTTGTTTAAAAATTTTACTTAAAAAAAAGTTTATATAAAATATTATATCTAAAAATACTAATAAATTTAGTAAACTTAAGCTAAAAAAACTTATAACTTATTATAAGTATTAATAGTATTATAAAAAATAGCAATTTGCTATATTTTTAGCAAATTTACTAAAAGTTATAAATATATTAAGTTATTTTTATCTTTTGACTTTTAGCTAAATTTAGTATTAAGTTTTTAAATTTTAAATTAGCTACTTTTTAAAATAATTAACTATATATTTAAATAATTTTATAATACTTTTTTTAGCATATTTTTACTAATTTTATATTAAATTTATAACTAATACTTATTTATTACTTTAAGTATTTTATTTTTTAATTTAGATACTTTTAGTTTAAATATTTAAATTAATGCTTATTTTTTAAATAATTTAATTCTTTTTTATATTATTATTATTTTCTTAAACTTATTATATTTATATATATAAAATTAAAACTATAAAAACTTATTACTAATTATATTTTAATTTTAATTAATAGAATTTTTTTAGTATATATTTTATAAAGCTATTTTAGTTAATATTTTTAACTTAATTATAAATATTATTTATTTATTTTTATTTAAAAATACTTAAAAATATAATAGCTATTATTATAATTTTAGTAAACACTTAATTTAATAGTAAGTATATTAGTTTTATTATACTATTAAAAGAAAAATAAATATTTTTAAATTATTATAGACTTAGATAAAAGATAAATGTTTTAATTAATTAATAATTTAAGTAAAAAGTAAGTATATTAGTATTTATAAACTTAAATTAGATATAAGTAATTTAGTAAATATATAAGCTTAATTTAAAAAAAAAAAGTTTTATTATATAGTTAAGTTAAATTTAAGTGCTTTAGCCTAATTATACTTTAAGATTTTAAAATATACTATAAAATAATATAAAGATAAAATATATAAAAGTTTAATTAAAGTTTAAAAAAATATATAATAAATTTAATATTTTACTTATAAAAGTATTAAGTAGGCTTTAAAAAATAAAATAATTAATTAATATTAAAAAATTTTAAATAAATAAGCTTATTATAAATAATTTAAAAAATTGAGAAAAATTAATTAAAAATATATTAATTTTTAATAAGTATATAAAAATAGTTATATTTTTAAAATAAGAAAAATAAATTATAAAATAGCATTTTAGCTAGCTTTTATAAGTTAGCTAAAACTTTAAAAATAACTTAAACTTATAAAAAAAAATATATACTTTAATATATAAATATTATATTAAAAATATTAAAAAAACAAAAATTTTAAAATAATATATATATGCTTTTAATTAAAAACTTTACTATTTAATTAACTTAAATTATATTTTAAAGTTAATATATATATACTATAATATATTAAAATCTATAAGCTATAATATTATTATAATAAAAATATTTACATTAATATTTAGTAAAGTATAAAATTTTATTAATATAAAAAAATTAAAAAATTAATTATAATAAATAAAGCAAATATTAAAATATTATTTTAAATATTTAAGGCTAAATTTTTACTTTAAATAACTTAAAATTAATAAAATAATAAAATTTTAAAATTATTATATTAGCTTTTTAAAAAAAAGTATTATAAAAATATAAGCTATATATATAATAATTTAAATATTAATATATTTAAAATAATATTAAATAATAAAAACTTATATAATTTTTAAATCTTAATTTTATTATAATATATATTTTATTATAATTATTATTTATTTAAAATATAAGAAAAAAATAGATAAAAAAATAAATAAAAGTTAGTTTTTTATTTATTATAATTAATGCTATATCTAATTATAATAGAAAAAAAATTATATAATTTTTTAACTTTAAAATAAAAAAAGCTTTTTATTTAATTAATAATTATATATATTATAAAAAGAAGTTATTAAGTCTAATAAATATATATATATATAATAAATAAATTACATTATTATAAAAAATTAAATTATTAATTTAAAGTTTTCTATTATTTAGCAAAAAAATAATAAATATTACTAGTTGTTTATATAACTAGCTATACTATTAAGAAAAACAATTAAAGCAATTATTTTAAATTATATTTATTAAGTATAAAAGTATTTTAAAATATAATAATAAATATTTTTATATAACTTTATTTTAATTTTATATTTATTAAAAATTTAGCTTAACTTTTTTATATTTAATTATTATATTTTAATTTTAGTTTTAGTTTTTTATTTATTTTTTTAATTATAATTTATTATTATTATTAAAACTACTTATATTTTTTTAATTTATTTTTAATTTATATAAAAAATTTTACTATTTTAAATTTATTTTACTTTAATATTAAAAATACTTTAATAGTTATCTATTTTATTACTTAAAATATTATTAAATAAAAGCTTAAAATAAATATAAACTTAATTAATTTAAAATATTTTAGTAAATTGTAATAAAAGAAAATTTAAGTATAAAAAATAAATTATAGACTTTTAATTTTAATAGTTTTAATAACTTTAGTAAAAAAAATTAAAAATTATAAATATAACTAATAATTAAAATTATTAATTTATTATTTTATTTATACTTTTAATTTTATTTTATAAGCTTATTATAATATATCTTAAAAGTTTTACTATTTTTTTATCAAAATAAAATATTACTTTTAGCTTAAAAATAAACTTATTATTAGTATTATATAACTATTACTATTAGCTTTAATTAGTTTAATAAAATTAATATATATTATTTTTTAAAATTATAGTTATAATTTTTATTTTATTAGCATAACTATAATTATAACCTAATAAGTTTATAATTTAATCAAGTTAATTATAATACTTTTTAATTATTAGAAAAGTAAAATTAAATTTTAAAACTTATATTTATACTATTAATAGTAATTCTACTTTAAATTTTATAAGTATGTTTTATTAATATAATTATAACTATAATTTAAATATATAATAAATTTTTTAACTTAATTTTTATTAAATTTAAAAAAGTATAGATATAGTTATAACTTTGCAATATATTATATTAGTATTTATAAAAATAAAAGGGTTTATTTACAATTATGAATGCTTTAACTATATTAAAATCTAATATTTTAGATAAGACTATTTTTATATAATAATATAAATTTTCTAAACTAAAAAATTATTTTTAATTTAATAAACTGTTTTATATTTTAATATTTATATATATTTAGATTTTAAATTACTTTTATTATATTAAATACTAATTTTTAGATTTTTAGTTTATTAAAAATAATAAATTAATTGCTTTTTAAATATATTTACTAATAGTATATTAACTGCAATATAAAATTTATTAACAATAATAATTTTAAAAATTCTAGTTTTATTATATTTATAATTATTATTAATAAATATAATATGTTTAACTCTAAATTATAAATTATTATTAAAAAGTTATATATAATATATAAAATAAATAATAAAACTAAACTTAGTATCTTTTTTATAATATTTACTAAATAATAATTTTAAATAGTATTAATAATAACTGATAATTAGGATTAGGACTATTTAAATTTATTATAAAATAGTTTATTAAAGTATACTAGTTTAAATTATTTTAAATTAAAAGTTAAGTTATTTTACTATTACTTATTATAAAAAGTTTTTTTAATAAGTGTATATATTTTTACATTTAAATTTAATTAACTTTTATAAGTTTAATAAAGTTGTAAATAATTTTACTAATTACTTATAATTCTATACTTAAAATATATTTTCTATTAAATTTGTAAGAAATACCTTCCTTTTTTTATTTTTGTAGTAAAAAATTATATATAATAAATTCAATTAGATTAAAGATTTATAACTTTAAATAAATAAGTGCATTTTTAATTAAAATGATAACTTTAAAAATATACTATTATAACTAATAGTTTATCATTATTACTGTTTTTAAATTAATTAACTTTAACATTTTCAATATTATTAAAATATTATTTTTTATAAATAAATAAAAGTTAATAAATTGCTTTTATATTTATTTTTAAATATGAATAGTTTAAATTCTAAACTTATCAAAATTATTTATATTTATTTAGTTTATTTAATTAACTCCTTTTAAAAAAATTGAACTTAGATGTAAACGAGATAGAACTAAAAATGGAACATAAATAAATAAAAATTAATTTGAATAAAAGTATACTGTATATTTTTTAAAATATTAATATAACACTAATTATTAAAAATTAAAAATTCAATATAAAATTAGTTATTGATATAAATTTGTATACTTAATAATAGTTCTTTAAATATAATATTTATTAGTCTAAGTTAGTTAAACTACTTAAAATTTCAGTAATAATTTTTATCCCTTCTAAAACACTTTCAACTGTGATGTACTCGTTATCACCGTGCGCTTTAAGAGTTACATTTCTAAACGGAGAGAATCCGATTACCGGTACGTTTAAACTACGGATCCATCTAGCGTCGGAAGTACCCGGTGAAATAAAAGGTATTAAAGATAAATTTTTACTATAGAAGAATAATTAGTTTTATATAATAAAAATTTAAATACAATTTTTTAACTGAATCTACGAAAGGTTTGTAGTACCATACACTTGAATCGAATTTAGTAGCAGATGATTTTTTGCCTTGATTTAAAAAATGTAAAGTTACGTTAGTAACTTTTGCCCAACTTTTTAACTCTTTATCAAACTTAGTTAAGTCAGCTAACGGAGAAATTCTGCAGTCGTAAGAGAAAATTATTTGACCGGGTATTACGTTTATAATTTGACCACCTTTTAACATAGTTAAGTTAATGGAAGTAACTTCACCGACCTTCTTTTTAGTATTTAAAACTTGTCTTTCTTGCGTTCTACGGTAGTTCATCACTTTAGTATGGAATTTAATCTAAAGATGAATAAATTAACAATTTAATTTGTATTTAAATAATCTATATCTATATATTACAAGTTTAGTTGTAGCTAAATTATCTATAAATTCGGAAGCGTGCCCAGAGTTACCGTCAGCAATCGCATTAAACTGCCTAAAAGAGTAGATCAGATTTAGTTGTAAAAGTATACCTTTACCATGGGATCTTTTCGGAGTAGATAGCTGGTAGTATTTCACTACCTGAAACTAAACCTAAGTTTATAAATAAAGTAAGTTGGTATTCATTTAAAATTTTATTTAAATTAAATTACCTTCATCCCAAGTAAACCCAACTTTTAAATCTTTAAACGGTTGCGTTTTAACGAAACATTCCATTCCATCTTTACCGAAGATCTCTTCGTTAGGTGAAAACATAATATGAATACTACGTTTGTTCTTGAACCCACTGTTTAACAACTTACGTGTAGCTTCCATATAACTAAATAAATTAATATTACTATTTTTAGTTAATTTACCCGATCCCTAAACTTTTAGTATCTTGACTACCTCTAGCTACGATAATATCTTTATTATTTTTATCTTTAACTATTTTAGCTTCGAACGGATCGTTATCCCATTTATCAACTGTTACCGGTACTACATCGACATGACTGTTTAACAGAATCGCTGGTAAATCGGTAGTTCCTTTAATTGTAAATATTACGAAAGGTGTACCCGGTTTACATACGTCATAAACTTTACCTTCCAAACCTATTTCTTTACCATAATTTAATAAAAATTCGGTAGAAGATTTATAATCGGGAGTGGGTTGTACAGTTTTAATTCGTAAATACTGTTGTAATTTATTAATTATTTGAGCATCGGTTGTAAGGGATGTCGTCGCTACGTACGTTGTAAAGGTTGTCAACGTTATTAAATTAATAAAATTAAGTTTCATCGTTTTTTTTGAAAGTTAAATAAAAATTTTAACTTTAATTTTTTTTTTAATATTTATACTTTCTTTTAAGTAACCTAAACAAATAAATTTTTTTTGCATGATTTGCATACAGTTCCGGTTATTATAAGTAGGTATAGTAGTCATTTTAATGAGGTAAGGTACGGTACATATTTATAACAACTTTTAGTGGTTGGATGTAAAAGTTGTAATTAACTAGCGGTTGAACCTACGAAAGTATATCTATTACTCAGGCATCCGGTCATACTTTATTTTATAAAAAGTAAAAACTTAATTTAAGAAATCTTGTTTATTTTCTAAAAACGATTCAATGTTGACGTAAAGTTTAGTTTATTGATCGTAAATTAATATCGTTTTTAAAGGAGATTAAGCTTTAAAAACATTTTAATTTTAAATTTTAGTACAACTATTTTTATATAATTAAATAAGAATTATATACGTTTATTAACTAAAACTGTATCATAATTTTAACTTTTCTACTACTTTCTTCAATTTTACCGTTCCAATATCTTTTAAAATTTCTCTATTAAAACTACTTTTTTTGAAATTGTTATAAGTTAATTGATTTAACCGAGCAGTAAAAATTTATTAAAAATTAAATAGAGCTTGGCTACACAGATAAGAATAAAATAATCTACATTTTAATAATAATTTTAGAAAAAGTTAAACTTCATTACTGATAGTACAGCTTTCTATTAAAATCGATAATTAAATAAAATTTTAACTTAATTAAAATATTTTATTAAATTTATATAATAAATTAATTAATTAAAAAAAATTTTTTGAAATAACTCATTCTATATATATTTAATGTGTTTGAAATAATTTTAAGGTATTGATAGAGGAACTATAAAAAATAAATTAGGATTTAAAAAATCAATTATTTAAACCCTTTTATTTAGCTATTTTAAAGATAATTTGAGTAAATGTATGCTCTTTTTATATACTATATTGAATTAAATATACTAACAATATAGGTAGGTAAAGCTTTTAAATTTTGATAACCTAATGGCAAATAATCTACCTCTATTTCCAAATATTTGTTATCATTTAAAATTTATCTAACTAAATCTAAAATATATATAAAGTTTTTAAAAAATCTATTCAGTTATAACTCTTAAGCTTATTCTAAATCTTTAAGCTATAAGTTTTTTTAAAATTATAATAATCTATTTTTTATATTATTTAATAAAACTAATAAATTTAATTAATTTTTATTAGTAGTATATTAAAATATGTTTTAATTTTTATTAATAGATATATCTTATTCTAATAAGTTTTACAACTTGTAAAAATAAAATAAAATGCTAAAAAATTTTAAAATTAAAAATATAAGCTTTAAAAATTATTTATAGCTTTTTAAATTAACTATATATATATATTTTATAAGTTGCAATATTTTTTAAGTTATTATAAAAAAAACTATTTATTAAATATTTTTAAGTATTATTTACTAATTAATAATAATAATATTTTAATAAAACTATATATATACAAAATAAAAATCTATAATTTTTTATTAGCTAATACTTTATTTACTTTAATATATAGTTTTTGTTTTTATTTTTAACTTTATTTTTTTAATACTTATTTTATATACTATTATTATTTTTATCTTTTTATTAATATTAAACTAATTAAATAATATATGTATATTTTTCAAGTAAGTAAGTAAATAAACTTTATATTATTTTTAAAACTTTTAAAAAGTTTAGTATAAAAACTTATAGAATATTTAAATTATTAGTTTTTTTAAAAAATTTAGTACTAATATATTAATAAAATTACTTTTTCTAATTTAATAAGTAAAAAATTAAAATTAAAACTAATTAAAATTATATAATTTAGTTAAATAAATTTATTATAAACTTTAAATATATATTAAAGTATTTTATAAGTATAAGTCTAAAAATATTAACTAATAAAGTACTATTATTAAAAATAGTACTAAAATTTATATTTTGCTAAAATAAATATTAGCTTAAATATTATTTTTAATTTATTTAAGAAAAAAAATTATAAACTATTATAATTTAATATAATTAGTTTTAAACCTAAATGAAAAATTAGAAAATAAGTCTATAATATTTTTAATTATATAATTACTATATATATTATTGTAGTATTATTAAAATTAAAGTATATATTAAAAAATATATTTTTTAATATATAATAGCTATTTATTATATTAATTTTCTATACTAATTTTTTAAGTTTTTTATTTTATTAATTATAAATTACTTATATTTTAAAATATATAATTACTATTTATATAATAGTTTATTATTAGCTTAATTTTTTTAAAAAAATTTTATAACTTTTATTTTATCTTTTTATATATATTTTATACTATTTAACACTATTTTTAAAATAAACTTTAATAATATAATATACTATATAATTAGCTTTTTTAAAATAATAGTTTTTTATAAATTTTAAAATAATTTAATTGGTTAATATAAATTATAAAAAGACACTTTTTAAAATAATTTAATATTAGTTTAATTTACTTTGCTTTAAATAGTAATATAGTGCTAATTTAAGTAGCTTTTTATTAATAATATAATATTAAAAATATTTATTTTATTTCTTTTTATTAGCTTAGACAAATAAGTTATAAAATTGTTAAAGCTAACAGTATTAACTCAGTCTATTACTACTATAACTAAAAAAATACTCTTTAATTACTTAAGCTTTACTATTAGTTAGTTATTATATATTTTTAATCTCTATATTTTTAAATACAAATAATTTAATATATTAAACTTTAAATTTTATTTATATAAAAAACTTATAGAGGTATTAATATATATAATTTATAACAATTTCTTAATTCTTTGCTAATTTATTTTCTTCAAACCTTTATTTAAAAGTAAAAATAAAGTTTCTTTAATTATAACAAATTTTTAAGCTAAATACTGTAATTTTGGTTTTTCAGAAACTACAAATTAGTGTTTTACATTTAATAATTAACTAAATTTTAAATTTTAAACTAAATTGAAGTGTAAACTTTAACAAAGGTAATATAATAGTTGATGCTGCAAAATAAAATAAAACTATTAGATATAATATTTCAATTTACTAAATTGATAACTTAATCATAATTTTAACATTTTAAATTTTAAAAAGTTTATTAACTGTTCTTCTTTACTGCTAACTCTATTAATTCTTTTAACTACATTGTTGGACTCTATCAATAAATATGTAAATATTTGAAGAGATTGAATAGATTATACTGAAACAAATAAATTTTATTTTACCGATTTTAATTTAACATTTGTATATAAAATTGAAGGGAAAATTACGGATGTGTTTATTAAATTAAATTTGTTCCAGGGCATCCTTTACAAATATTTATCAATTGTAAGTTTTTGGTGTTCATTTATATTGGATAAACTGTAAATAAGCTGCAGCTTAGACTTTGATTCATGGTTTGTGATATATTTTTATGATTAGAATTTGAAAACCGAGCTGAATCGACTCTCAAAGAACTTTAATTATTTTAAAAGATATCGACTACACGATATCTATAGAACTTAAGGTACTACTACGAGTACCTTATAAAAATATTTCACTTTAAAGATATATTTAAAACTATAGAAAGTTTAATTGTTTATAAATTTCGTCGAAAAATACTTAATAAGAATTAATATATATTTCAATTTCATATTTATTAAATTCTTAATTTTATTTTACCTATATGTAAGTTTCACACACTTTATCAAGTGACATAACAATCTTATTAACAAAATAAAAATAAAAAACTCAAAGGGGTCTTTATCTTTTAATTAAACCCATTTCAGTATGAATTCGGATATTTAGTGCTACCTTTTTTATCGATTTTAGTTCAATTAAGTAGCATATTTATATTAATATTAAAATTCAACTTTTCGAAAATAAAAATTTACTAATTGGCAATAATCGGATCGGCAATATAAGTTATCTATTATTACTACATAGAAGTCTCTATGGGCCCCTGCAGTCCTTCATCGCTCTCGATAGTCGTATCCGTCTCAATATGAATTTCGTTGTCCAGATTTGAATTGAAATTCTCCATTCTTAAAAAAAAAGAAAAATGTTAGTAATCCCAAAACGAACATGATTATAGCACTTAGCACTCTGCAAAATTTCATTACTCATCATTGATTGCTTCATCCTGTCAACCTTATCTTACTTTATACACTTAATAACTTATCGTTACAACCATTGGCTGAATTTAAATAATAATAACTGAGTGTGAGAAAGAATTTGGAATCAAAATTTTAATTTTAAATCGGTTTACTATACCTCTGATAAACTTTATTAATAAAAATGGAAATTTCAATTTATTTTTTCTATGTAAAGAATAATACCAATTTATTTATAATAAGTTTAATATAAAATAATATAATTTAAAGATCCAAAATAAAATTAGTTTATTCATAAAATTAAGTTTATTAGTTGGCATTACCCAATTTGGTAATAAGTTCAGTAATAACTTTGATCCCTTCCAAAAAACTATCAACTAAGATGTACTCGTTATGACCGTGAGCCTTAAGAGTGATGTTTCTGAATGGAGAGAATCCGATTACCGGAATACCCTTAGGACGAATCCATCTAGCATCGGTAGTAGCTGGTGTAATAAAAGGTATTACAGACATACCGGGGCTATAAAGAATAATTAGTATTATATTATGTAAATTTATATTACATTATTTTAACTGAATCTAAGAAAGGTTGGTAATACCATACATCTTTGTCGAACTTGGTAACTGCTGGTTTACCTTTATTTAAGAACTTTAAAGTTACACCTGACTCCTTTGCCCATATATTTAAGTCTTCATCAAATTTAGTTAAGTTAGATAAAGGTGTAACTCTGCAGTCATAAGAATATACAACTTTATCGGGTACTACGTTCAGAGCGTTACCACCTTTCAATATAGTTAAGTTGATGGAAGTAACTTGACCGTCCCATTTTTGACCACTTAAAACTTGTTTTTCTTGTTCTTTACGGTACGCCATCACTTTGGTATGGAAATCGTGCTAAAGGTGAAATTGTTAGAGGCTTGTGGCTAGGTAAACAATATTTTACTAGTTTACTGGTAGCTAAATTCTGGATAAAGATCGAGGCATGGCCAGTGTCACCGTCAGCGATTGCTTCGAATTGCCTAAATTTTTATGTTAGCTTTAGTTAGAAAAATGTACGCTTACCAGGGGAACTTCTCGGTTACTACGGCTGGAATTGTACTAATAGGTGAAACTATACCTGAATTTAAAATGTTAGTAACTACTTTAAATTTTGTTTCTAAGTTACCTTCATCCCAAGCGAACCCGACATTCAGTTTCTTAAACGCATCCGTTTCGACGAAACATTCCATACCGTCCTTACCGAATATTTCTTCATTAGGTGAGAACATAATGTGAACGGTACGTTTGAGCTTGATCTTTTTGTCCAACAAAGTTCGTATAGCTTCCATATATCTAAATTGGATTAAGTTTAAAAATATATAGCTAATTTACCCGATCCCTAAAGCTTTAGTATCCTGAGCACCTCTAGCTACGATAATATCTTTGTTATTTTTATCTTTAACTTTTTTAGCTTCAAAAGGATCGTGATCCCATTTTTCAGCTGCTACCGGTACTACATCGGTATGGCTGTTTAACAAAATAGATGGCAAATTGGAAGTTCCCTTAATAGTGAATATAACGAAAGGGTTACTGCGACCACATTCGTAGTACACTTTGCGATCCAATTTTAACTCCATACCGTATCTCATTAAAAAATTGGTGGACGCTGTGTAGTCAGGGGATGGGTGTACGGTTTTAATACGTAAATACTGTTGTAATTTGTTGATTTTTTGGTGGTCATTAGATATTGTATAAGTGCCCGAAATGTTGGTTGCTAATGCGGTTAAAGCTATTAAGTTAATAAAATCAATTTTCATCTTTTATTTTGTTTTTATTTTTATTTTTGTTTTTGTTTATTTAAAAATTTCAAACTTTAATGTCATATTTATATGCTGTCGTGTCACCCGATAAAATAAATTTGATATTTCAACTTAAATAGAACAAGTTCTTTAAACGTAATATATAGTGCCTATCTACTTAGATTTTTTATTGTAACTTTTTTAGTGGTTTATTAATTGTAGGACCGACAGAAGTATATTATTATCCGATGCTAGGGTACATTTTAATTTATAAAAGTTTAAAATTAAATTTAGAAATTTTTCTTATTTAAGTTAATTATTATTTTCTCCTTAACAAACGGTTTAATATTAAATAGTGTTAGTTTGAGGATCATTACTTATTATTGTTTTTAGTGAAGGCTACGCTTTCCTTCCGATCAGCTTATTTTGAGCGATACTTCAACTACCTGGTAACTAATTGCTTTGGGTAGAACTAGGTAAGAATGTATACGTTTGTTAACTAAAAAAGTACTGTAGTTTAAGTAATTTGAGGCACAACTCTTTAGCTTTGTTCCATATTTTTATCAGTTGTTCTAATGCTCTTGTTTGAAATTGTTACAAGCTTATTTATCAAGTTGCTAAAGCTATAAACATTATATAAAAAAAGGACTAAGGGCGAGAATAAAGCTATGAACCAAAAATAGTTGTTTTTTGGGGCTAGGTCATTTTTATAAAAAAACCCGATAACTTAAATATGAGTCAAAAGCGATTGTTTATCGGGAGTAGGTGCCATTTTTATAATTTGATAGATTTAGTACAAATTGTATAAAATTTTAAACTAAAGGTAATCACTTTCAAATTTCTCCTTTCAGTTAAAGCTTCCACATATCCTTCTATTTCCGTAACTAGTTCCAATTTTAAAAACTGAATAAATAAAAATTAACTCGACGAAAACTCAATATTAAATTATATATATTTTATACTGTGCTTACTTTTTTTTGTATAATACGCAACTTCTAACTTATTGTACCGAAACTTATTAGATTTATAAAATTTTATTAGCGGATGCAATTTTAAAAGTAGTAAAACTAATTTTCTTTAAGTAACTCCTTCGAGATAAAGCTTAATGAATAAGATAGACTTTAACTCCTCCGAAACTATTGCTATTATTAAACATAAAAACAAAATATTCTATGTAATTATAGTACCTTAATCATTATAAACATTTAAAAGTTGTTAAAGGTAGCACAGAGTAATAACAAACTAAATTTAAAGATATGTGAATATAAGTATTCTAAATTAAATTACTAATATTTAAACTAAAATACAACTAATAAAACAAATAATAAAGTATATATAAAAATAATAGTTACATTAAACTTTTATTTATTCTCTATACCTTTTAAAGCTGACCATCAATTTTTTTAAAAGCATCTAAAATATACTTATAAGAACCTTATTATGTAAAGGCTAATTTAAATAATCTCTTGGTCCTAAATTTTTATTTTATTTTATTTTATTTTATTTATGTATAAATTATTCATTGTAATATTGATTTCAGTATAATATACTGTTACTTATCTAAAATTCTATACTCTAAATTAGTAACAAGTATTTTAGTAGGAATTTATAAATTTTAATTATAAAATATTCATTTATAATAACTAGATATTCTATTTATTGATAATAGTTAGTTACTTTAATTATTTATAAGGCTAGATTTTATATTATCTATTTATAAAATTAGATTAAACTTTATTTTTATAAAAACTAGTTATGTTGTTCTTTTATAATTATTAGTTAATTTATTTAATTATTACAAATAAATTTGTATTAATAATTCCATTTAGTAAATATATTATATACTTAATATATTTTTAAATTTTAATAATATTAAGCTATTTAACTAATAAGTAAATTTTATTTAAAATAAAAGCACTGTACTATTTTAACTTAAACTTATATTTTTAATACTTTAGACTTTAGTATTAATAAATACCTAAGATTATTTATTTATTTTTAAGCAATCTAATAAAAAAACTTCTTTTTTTAGCTTTTAATGTAATAATAATAATTAAATATTTAAATAAGTTACTTTATTATTTTTAAAAAGTTTAAACTATAAAAAAAGGCTTAAAATTATAAATATATAAATATAAATATATATATATATAAAGTTAAAAAAAACTAAAATAAAATCAAATATTAATTATAAATAAAAACTAAAAGTTTAGTTTTACTTATATAGCTATAAAATAAACAATTAGAGAAAAAGCTATTTTTATATAGCTTATATAAAAAAAGTTAAAATAAAAATTAAAAAAATATTATAATAATAATTTAAAAATTTTAAAAATTTATTAAAAAAAACTTTAAAAAAAGAAATATAAAAGGCTTAAGCTAAATTTTTATTAGTAAAAAGTAAAAGAAAATATTTTAAAAGCTAATTATTTATAAGAGTAATATTTATAAATTAAATATTTAATATAATTTATAAAGCTTAAAATAGTATACTTATTATAAAAAATCTTATTTTTAGCTTTTTTAAGCTTTATAACTAAGTTTTTATAATAGTAAAATAATTAAATTAAAAGTATAGCTTAAAATTTTAAGTTAATATTTATATTTTATAAAAAAGTTAAAAGTAAAGCTAAAGAAAAAAAAGTAAATTATTTAAGTAAATATTAAAAACAATCTAAAAAATAGTAAAATAATATATTATTAAAAATAAGTAAATATAAAAAAAAGTTAAATTTAATATTTATTAAAGTTATAAAATAGCAATTTAAAAAAATAAATAGATTATTTTTTATATAAAAGTTTTTTTAAAAATATATTACTATTTTAAAAAAAAAATTAAAAATAATAACTAAAAATATTTATAAAAAAAGAGTACTACTAGTATAAAGTTTTAAAAAAATTATTAAAGCTTTTAATAAATTTATTAAAAATAAAGCTAAAAGTAGTATATTTTTTAAAATTTATAAATAATTTATAAAAATATTATAATATTAAGATAATGTAGTTAATAATTTTAATTTAATATTATTAACTTTATTATATTTTTAAATTAATAATAAGTTTTTAATTTTAATATATAGCTAAATTATATTAAATATTTTAGGTTAATTAATTTTAATATTTAAGAAAAATATTTAAATAAAAATATAAAAAAGTTTATTTAAAGTAAAAAAAAGTAATTAAATAGTATTTAATAATTTTCTTATAAAAGTATTAAATAAGCTTTAAAAAATAAAAAAAAATTAATAAGCAAAGTTAGTAAATATTATTTTAAATATAGTAAGTTATTAGTAAATTATTTAAAAGAAAAATATACTATTATAATAATAATAAAATTTTTATAAAAAAAGTTTTAATAAAAAGATATTATTTTAATTATTAAAACCAACTAAAATATATAATAATAATATATTTAAATTTAAATTATAAATTTTATTATAAAAAATATATTAAATATAAAAATTATTTATAATATTTTTTCTCTGTTTTAGTTTTTTAAGACTAATAAGCTTAAATTTAATTTTCATTATTGTATTTTTAAAAAGTAAATATAACTTTTAAGCTTATTTAATTAAAGCAAAAAAAAGCTAAAAAGAAGTAATAGCAATTTATTAACTATTAATAAATAAGCTAAACTTAAAGGATAAAAATATTTTAAAAATAAACTTTTAAAAAATGTTTTACTTTTTTTTAATATTAGTTTAAAGTTTTTAATAATATATTAATTAGTATATAAAATTTATAAAACTTTAGGTTAGTAAAACTAAATTAATTTTTTAGCCTATAAAAATAATAAATAATTAAGCAGTATTAATATAAATATTTTTATTTAGTAATTAATATAACAAGTTACTAAATTAGAATAAAAGTCATTAAAAATTAAAAATAGTTAGTATAAAATATATATTAACTAAAATTAAAATTCTAATATTTGTAAATCTAAAATTTTTATATAAAATTACTTTATTAAAAGTTTATATTACTAGTAGCTTAGTAAAACTATCTATAAAGTTAAGTAAAGTATATATATAATAATTTAGATTAAATTTTTGTAATGTAAAATAAAATAATCTAAATGAAGTATTTATAGTATTTTATTATAAAATTTTCTTGTTTATTATACTAAATAAATAATATTGATCAATTAGTTTTTTAAGTTTATTTAAACATTTGCTTTTTGAAAAGTTTTTAAAACTTTCATTTGATTTATAATACAAATGAATTTAAAAATTGTAACGATTTATCATAGTTTATAAATAAAAGTTTTAGTATTAAGTTTCAATAAAATAGGATCCTATAACAGTATACTTTATTTAAAACTTACGTAACATATATTTATACTATTGTATTGCATCAGTATGCATAGATATAAATTTAAGAATAGATAATTTGATACAAGTTGATAAAATTTATTAAACTTACCTCTTTTTCTACTTTTGTATAATTAAATAGTATATTAAAAGTTAAAAATTAAAACGATCGCATCAATTACTTGAGCAATTAGGAATAAATTATCGTTAAGATACCACTTTTAATTGGATTTTATTATTGGGATGAAACCTGAAATTTGAATGCTGTTACCTTTAATTTTTATTTGTTAGAAGTAGTACTTTATGAAATCAGCATTTAAATAAAACAAATTATTTAACTTTTCAGAATTAACTAACTTATTCAACATTTGGTGCGTTTATGACGAAAGAGAATTGGATCCATCTCGTTGCTATTTCAAAATCAAAATAGTTGCGTATTCGAACAATCTAGAAAAAGTTAGTTTCAATTGTAGAAAAGTATACGTTTATTTTAACTAAGTTCTAGCTAGATTAACTGAGTAAACGTTTATTACTGAAAGTTGGTGTTCGATAACTTTTGGGTGTACAAACTATAATAAATATGTGTAGGGTGTTGATTTTAAACGTGAGAAATTTATACTTTGAAAAGGATAGACGAATGAAAACCTACCATTTAAAAACATGAGCATCATTTCCTACCTTTCTTACGCTAGCTAATAATTATGAAACGTAGCTACACATCTTTAACATCTTAATACGTTGTGAAAAGTAAGTAAAACAAGTTGTAGGTACAATTGTTAAACAGTTACCGTTAATTTTCACACGTCTACCAATTTAGTCCTGCAGTGTGTAATTTTAAGTTTTTTTAGTCGTTTACCCCTGAATTGATTTCTTAAAAGGTACATTGCTCCCACCCTTTAGAATATAAAAGCGTACCTAAGCTTTAAACTGGTTTAATTTTCAACTTCAGCAACTTCTCTTAATCTCAGTTCACTAATATTTCCAATCCGGTATTTTCACAAGCCGAGCTCCTACCTGCTGTTATTAAACCAAGCTTTCTGTTAAAACTTTATTCCCAGCCGATCTTAATGCAAATTTAAACTTTCAGTTGATTAACTTAATTGGTACTGATATAGAATTTCAACTTTTACCTTCGCATAATTTTTAAAGTTAACTACAACTCTGTGATAACTATCACTTCAAAATTGTTAGTTTATAGCAACGTTGTACGAATTATTTAAGTTTAGTTTTGAAGTTTTTTATTTAATTTTACTACGCCTTTCGACATGATGCCTACTACAGTTAGAAATCTAAATTTTAGTTTACCCGAACTCGACGCTTGTAACGCTATTAACTCTACTGAGATTCTTAACGATAAACTAGTTGAAAGTGACCAAAGTTTAACATCATTAAGTGCTCGACGTAGGTTTCAACAAGCGCTTACAGTAGTACGTCAACTTCCTTCTTCTTTACAACCTACCGATAACGAAAAGTTGAAATTGTATGGGTATTACAAGCAAGCTATTTATGGCAACTGTAACTCTAATATTAACTGTTTTAAAGATCAAATTTCTAAAGAGAAATGGTAAAAGTAGTTATAAAAAGAAAGGTATTAACAACGTTTAATTTATGTAGGTCAGCTTGGATGTCCAACTTAAACTTATCAAGCTGTGAAGCGCAAGAAAATTATTTCAGTACCGTGTTGGAGTACTTACATAAATTTGAAGATAGGCAAGATATCGTAACTTTGATTCAAAGTTTGGAGCGGGGTAAGAGGATCGGAGAAATTCAGGTATAACTTATGTTTTACAGTTGAAAGGTACTAACCCTTTTTAAAATTTTAGTCTAAGCATCCACGTACACCACCTGATAACTTAGATGTTGATACGGTAACTGCGTTCAAAGAAAATAAAGTCAACAGTCAAGTCAAACTATATCCCTATGATGACCGATTGTGTATGTTAACGTCACCACCCTTCCCAACCACTCACCTACCCATAACTAATTACAACGATGACGATTATGACTACGACCAGGATCAGATTGATAGTATCGATGACGATGACAACGACTCGTACTTCGATGACAGTGCCAGTCTATGCACTATAACTCAAAATACATTCCGATCCAGTCAATCCCTGTATACTCACACTAACTCGAGCTCAACTAACTACAACTTAGTACGAAGAGATGATGGTAGAATGGAGTTGGAGAGTAGATTACAGTTTGAAACCATATTAGAACGGTTACAGACTCAAATCCAAGCTTTAAACGAACGGGTAGATTTACTACAAACGCAGGTGGTGCCTACCTCGAACTATAAAAGTCGAGTAGGGTTTTGGCTTAAACTTATCGCTGAAGTAGGTCTCAAGGTTTGCTCCAGTCTATTGTTTACGGTTCTAGCCTTCAAATTGGGTAATTTTACGAACTTCAAGCTCAAGTTCTTCACTTTTTTAAATGTACTTGTTTGGTTCAAATGGTATAAAGGTAATAGTTCTTTTAAAAGTAATTTTATTAACACGCTTGCTTCTTCGTATAGTCCAATCAAAAAGACTTCTCTAACCTTTTACGGATACTTACCCAACCTATATATTTACAATGTTTTTTTAAAGTTAGTTAAAGTTTAAATTTAAATTATATCTTTTCCAAATTCAATAAAATCTATTAATTTCAATTATTTTCTTTTAGCTGCTAAATTCTAAAAGGAACGCAGCATTTATTTTGAAAAGAATAAATAAACCTGACATGGGTTCAATTACACTTAAAACCTTTTTGGGCCTGTTTTATTTTTTTAGGGAGAAATATTGGTAAAGTAGAGCTCCACCTATTAATAAGACACCTTCTAACTCAATATTACTTTCCCATTAGTAATAAAGGTACTTTCTTATTTTTTAAAAGCTAACAGCTATACTTCTAAGGATGTTTCTAAGTGCTAAAGTTGTGAAAATTTCATTAAATATAAAATAAACATTTACTTTATATTTTATTTTAGCTTGAATTTCTTAATTAGCTAAGTAAACTAAATACTATATACCTATTTCTTTTTAATAAGAAATTGAATTAAGTGAAATAGATAAAGAAAAGAGATAAATTAAAAATATATCAATAAAATAGCTATATTTGATATTATATATATACTTTTTGAATATATAGATACATTATTATCTAAAAATTTACATTACTTAGTTAGAATAACATATTATCTTATTTGAATAAAAATTATAAATTTTAATATAGATATAGTTTTAAATATATATAAATATTTTCTTCTATTTACTATACTTTAAAAATAAGTTTATAATTTTATTAAGTATAATAAAATAAAATTATATATAAATAAATTAAATAGTTTATAAACTAAATAAAATATATAAGTTTTACTTTAGTACTAAAAAAATTTTTAATATAATTTGAAAAAAAATGTTATTATAGTATAAATTTATATATATATTAAAAGTATATTTACTATAGAAAAATATATTTATAAACTATATTAACTACTTAAAATATATAATTTAAATTTATATAATAATAGTGTATTTATAAATATAATATTTTTGTAATAATATAGTAGTAAATTTGCTATTTAAATAATTAATATATTTATTTTTATAAATAATATTATTTTATCTTAAAGATAAAATAATTATATTATACTGTTTTTTTTTAATATTTTACTAAGTTTAAAACTTACTTATTTTTATTTATATTTTGACTTTATTTTTTATTATATATAATAGTATAAAAAAATAGTTTCTATTTTAAGTATATTTAAATTATATAAACTTACTTAATATAGCTAAGTAAATTAAGCTAATATAAAGTTTTTAAAAGTTTAAAGCAATAT
Organism: Capillidium rhysosporum; assembly: GCA_037055185.1. Classification (NCBI taxonomy): domain Eukaryota; kingdom Fungi; phylum Entomophthoromycota; class Entomophthoromycetes; order Entomophthorales; family Capillidiaceae; genus Capillidium; species Capillidium rhysosporum. Next base: position 87,372 of record JAWQFY010000001.1, read on the forward strand.
ACTAAAATTTTATTTTAGTTTATTATATTAATATTAATTATTTTATTTAATTATAAAAATATTTTTTTAAAGTAAGCAAATATTTTTATAAATTTTATTTATAAAGTGAAAATCAAATATTTAATACTTAAAGCACTACTTTAAATAACTTTAATACAATTATTAATTATATACTTATTATATATAGTAGTTTGGTTTTTTAATATTTATTAAATTATTATAACTTTTATAATTTTTAAACTAATTTTTTATTATAATATTAAATTTAAAAATGTAATATAAGCTATAATATTCTATATTTTTAGTAAAAATTATATTAATACTATATTGATATTTTATTAAAACTTTAATATATATTTATAATATATTATGTTAAATTAAAATAGTAGTTTTTAAAAAAAAGCAAGTTTTACTTTTAAATAAAATACTTTAAAAAAAAGTTTTTTAGATAATAATTATAAATTAATAAAATTAATTAATATAAAAAAAGCTAAAATTACTTAGCTACAAACTAATATTTAAAATATAGTTTTTATTATTTTATTATTTTTTATCTTATTATTGCTAATTTTTATTATTTTTTTATTAATTTTAAAAAATATATTAAATTTTAAATAAAGTAAAAATACCAAATTTTATTAAATTTATTTTTTTTAATATTATATATTATATTTATTATTATTTTTATAGCTATTTTATAAAATTATTAAGCTTTTTATTAAATTATAAAATTTTAAAAAATATTTTTTTAAACTTTTAACTTTTTTTAAAACTTTATATTTTTTATAATAAGTTAACTTTTATTTTTCTACTTATACTTTATTATTATTATTAAATTATATATATATATTTAATATTTTTATATAAATAAAATAAAGCAAATTATTTAAAAATAATTAACTTTTAAATTAATTTATAATATTTAGTTAATTATAAAAATTATTTATTTAAATATAATTAATAAACTATATATATTTAAAATATTATAACTTAATTAAAAATCTTTAAAAAATAGTTTTAGTTTACTAAATTAATATATAAGCTATTATTATTAAATATAAATAAAGTTAATATTATTAGTAATTAACTTAAATTTATAATTAAAACATTTAAAAAATAGTATATAAAAAGAAAAAATTATTAAAATATATAAATTATATATTATAGTTAGCAAAAAGTTAAAATTATTTTAATTATAATCTATTATTTTAAAAAATAGAATTATATTTTTATTAATATTTTTAGATAATTAACTATTTTTTTAACTTATAGTTTTTATAATTTTATAATTTAACTTAAATTATTTTGCTTATATTTAAGTTTAATATAAAAATAAAAATTATAATTAGTAGCAAACTTAAATAAAAATACAATTTATTAATAAAATTATAAATATTTAATTTAATAGTAATTTTAAAATTATAATTAAAGTAAAATTTTATACTTTATACTTTTATTTAACTTTATTTTTATTAAAAAAGTTTAGCAATTTATTAAAATAATTAAATTCTAGTTAAAATTTTAACTATATTATAGCTAAACTAAAATAATAATAATAATAAAAATTTAATTAATATTAAAGTAATAAATTTAAAATTTATAAAAAGAAAAAGATAGAAAATAAAATAATTATAAATAAAAAAGATAAAATAAAGCTAAATAAACAATATAATTAAAAAAACTTAATTTGCTAGTTTAATTATTAGCTATAAAAATATAATAATAAATTATCTAATAAAAAGAAAAAGTATATATAAAACTAAAAATAAAATAGCAAGAATAAAAATAAAAAAAAATTAAAAAAATAACTAAAAAAATTAGCTTAGTTATTACTAAATTATTTAACTTATATATTATTTTAGTTTAAATAATAACTTAAAATTTTTATATAAATATGCTTATTTTTTATATAGATTAGTTAAAATAAATAAAAAATTAAGTTTTTTAAAATAGTAAAATTTTATATTTAGTAAATATAATATTATAAAAAAATATATATATAATTAAAATATAACTGTTTTTTATAAAAAAATAGATTAATTTTAAAAACTTTATATTTTAAAGCAATATCATTTATAATAATTAGCTTACTTTAGTTTATAATATTTAATAATTTATATCTAACTATTAGTTGTATAATATATAAATAATATAAATAATATAAATAATAAATTTTAATTCTATTACTTCATTAAATATAGTAGTACATATATACTTATACAATTATAAATTTATTACTATATTTTATAAAACAGTTTTTTTTAATTTATGTTTTTTGAATTTCTATTATTATATTGTTTTAAGTAGTTAATAGTGTATATATGTATATACACTTATTTTTTAACTGTAAATATTAAAATTTAAAAAAAGTTGTCTAGTTAATTAGTTAGATTTTTTTATTAAAATTTAATTATATAGACTTTTATATTATAAGTAGCTATAAAGTCTTGCTACTATATAAAATATATTAATATTTATCTTTTTTCTATATAAATTTCTAGAAAATTTTTTAGTATCAAATGCATAAGTTGTAATATATAACAATAATATATTATATAACTATATCTTAAAGTTTAATAAATTGTTTAAGTGTTACTTATAATTATAATGTATAACTCTTATTAACTTACTTTATTAAAATTTGAATAATATTTAATAAATGTTATATGATATGAAGTTGATTACATTTTATAAAAAAAGTAAAGATACTTTAACTAGTTATTTTAGTAAATATTATGTGATATACTATTTTACTATATTACCAGAGATTATATAATTTTAGAATCAGTTTTAGAACTATAATTTAAAAAGCAATATACAATTTAAAAGTACTAAAGGAAATGTCTACTTAGAGAATTTATTATTATAGTATAAATTTAGTTTTTAGATTTGACATAGAATCATTATAAAAGCTTCGGTAAATAAAATTTAAGAAATTTAAAATCTAAGATAATATTAAAACTCTTATTTGCAAAATTTAAAATATTATAATTATGAACAAATAAATAATATTTTGGAATAGGAAATTAAGCAATTATCAAATGTTCTATTAAAAAATTGATCATGGGATTTTAAAGGAATAATATTTGAAAGGGGTAAACATAAAAAATAAAAAGATGTTATATATTATAAGATCAATCAAAAAAATACAAACAAAAATTCTTTATAAACTTGTATGAAAAATCTAATTGAAAATGTTAAACTTACTTGATACATTCATCTATATATTATAAATTAGTACGGTATACTAATATACCTTATTTATTTTTGAAAAGTTTACTTTACAAAATAAATAATTTAGTTCTTGTAACCACGAGAAGCACGACGACCACGAGCTTTCTCGAATTTACGACCCTTAGAACGGACGTAAGGTTTGGCGTGACTCTTGGGCACACCAGCAGCACCGAAGTGACGAACAGCTTCACGGGCGTTCTTACGGCCACGTAATAACAAGCAGTTTTTACCTTTGGGGGCTCTGAGAGCAAGTTGATCAAAAGTTAAAACTTCACCGCCAGCCTTTAAGATGCGGTTACGGGCTTCGGAGGTGAAACGAAGAGCACAAACGGTTAATTTAGGTAATTCCAACAAACGTTCATCATTGGTGACGGTTCCAACTACGGTGAAAATTCTTTCGTAGTTACCCTTGGCTAATTTAACTAAGCGTGATACGGATACAGGGGGACGGTTAATGCGGGACATAAATAGACGCTTTAAGACAGCCTTGTTGAATTTGGATTCAGTACGACGAGCCAAGAAAGCATAAAGCTATAATCATAGTTCTTGTTTAATTTTAGTGTTAAATTTTATTTTTAATTACTTTAACTAAGAGTCTAAGGTAGACATCATCAGATTTAGGAGCCTTACGGTGATTCTTCTTGACGTGATGTTTCTTGATATCGATACCCTATTTCATTTAATATTTAGCTTCTAAATTCTGCCATGTTCAAAATTTTAAATGGATGCTTTCAATCTAATTTACCATTATAAAAATAGAAAAGACAGGATTAAAAATTCAAAAAATAAAAATATACATTGTAAAATATATTTAAAATAGCAATTATTTACTGCAAAACACTAACCATTTTCGCTGTTTAACGACCGTATATGATCAAAGAGAGGGCTTATTTCGGTATTATACTCACTCATTTCTTGCAATGTTTTATTTGGCTCGAAATTTTTATATAAAATATTTGGTGACTTTTTAGCTAATTAAATTCATATATATTTTGTCTTTATTGGATCAACTTTGCAATTCAAATTATTGAGCATATTTGAGAATTTTTTGATAGATATAAAATTTACTTTAAATTTTTAGAGATGAGGCAAAACTTAATTGGTATGGTAGTTAGTACTGCCGCTCAAAAAACAGTCAAAGTATGCGTTCCCAAAGTAAAAATACATAGGATAGTTAAAAAGGTATTTGTTCAAAGTTATAATCAAAATTATTTCTCACCAACAATAAAGTAACCGACTTGATTTAGGAAATGCTAGTCCATAAAAATTATGCCGTTCATGACGAAAATGAAAAATGCCAACTAGGAGATATTGTTAGGATAGAAGCTTGTCGCCCTATATCTAAAACTAAAACTTTCAGTGTGGCCGAAGTTATTAAGAAAGCAGAAACTTACACTGACCCTGAAACTGGTGAAGTGCTTAGATAAAACTTGATAAATAAATTTACTAGACTAATTATTTAACTTGTTGTTTTATCAAAGGGCTATATTGAATATCAAGAGTATACATAGAAAATTGTGACGTAAATGATGGTTTAAATCGTATATGAAGTAAAGTAGAGTGCCAAATTTGGAAATAATTGCTAAAGGTAAATCAATTTAATATTTAGGAATTTATTAATTAAGTTAGATCAAGCTATATAGAATTTAAAATAAAAACGTCACTGTTTATCAATTATAGCTTATTAAAATAACTTTACCATCGATATTATTTATTTATTTTTACAAAAATTAATCATTCATTTATCTTATACTGCTTATTTAAAAGGGTATAGTTCTAAAAATTCGAAAAATTATTACATATCATATAATGTAATAATACACAAAATATATTTTTTAATTTATACAAATTGTTTCATAAAAATTATAAAATAAATAGCTTTTTATTTAAACTTTACCAGTAAAGATAAGATTTACCATCATTATAAACCTAAAATATTCAATTGAAAAAGCTAAGTATTAGAACTAAAAAAAAATAAATAAATATTATTAATATTTATTTTGTAATATATATATATAACCAGCTACTTGAAAAAGTATTTAATTACAAGATTGAAACTTAAATGAAAATAAGTTGATAAAATCTGCTAAAAATTAAAAAATATACATTTTTTATTATGTAAAATATTATAAGTAAAGTATAAAAGTTTGATATTTTATTTTACTTTTGGTAAATTTAACCAAAAGTCATTTATAAAATTAAAAAAGAAATAATTTTTTTAAGAAAAATAATTTACTATATAGTAGTAAATTTACTTTTAAAACTTAATATTAGTATATCTTTAAATATATATATATTTATACTAATAATATTAAATTTTTTTAAGTTAGTATTGTAATTTTAATATACTAATAATAAAATAATAAAATATATAAAAATATAGCTTACAAATTAAAAAATGTTATACTTTAAAGTAGTAAAAATATAATATTAATTAAAAAAATAGTAAATTAAATATATATATTTTAAATATATTACTATAAATATATATGTAGCATATATTAAAATTTTTATAGTATATTGAAATTTGAAAAAATATAAATATTATTAAAGTAAAAAACTATTAATTATTATATATATAGATCCTAAATTACTATAAAGTTATTTTAATTTATTAAATTTAAATTAATATAATATTTAATTACTATATTAAGTAATTAACTACTATTTTTTAATTTTTTTAAAACTATTTCTTATAAAGTATTTTAAATTAGTATTAATTATATTATACTATATTTTATTTAATATATAGAATTATACTAAAAAGTTATAATTAATATATAATTATACTTATACTTATCTATTCTACTTTATATTTTAAATATAAATATTATATTCTTTATTAATATAATATATTTTATTTTTAAGTTTATTTATTATATTTTAAATTAATAATATTTAGCTATTTAACTGCTAAGCTTATTTAAAGCTACTATTATATACTATATTAAAGTTATTATTAGCTTATTTATCAATATTTATTTATTTATAATAACTATTTTTATTAGTAATAAATATAAAATTACAAAAATTAAATTTTTTTATAGCTTTTTTAACTAAAAAAAATAAAGAAAAAAGTATTAAAAGTTTAAAATTTCAAAATAACTAAATTATAATATATATATACATTTTAATTATAAAATTATAATATATATATATATTTTAATTATAAAATTATAAATATTAATATAAATATAGTTATTATATATAATAAAAAAGTACAAATAGTTGCTTATTTAAAAGCTTTTAATTATTTAAATATTTAAATTTATACATTAAAAAATACTTAAAAGGTTGTCTTTAAAAATTATCAGTTTTTGTTTTTTTAAATTTATTTGACTTAGTATTCAACACTATAGTTTTTTAATTAAAAAAAGTAAAGTGATAATGGAATTAGAATCTATATATTATATTTGAATTATTTTATAAAATTTACTATAAAAAAACTTAGTATTTATAAATGGCTATTAATTAATATATATATATATAATGTAATTAAGTAATTTTTAAAGTCAAGGGCTTAACTAATAGCAATTTAATACTAATAGTTTGTTTTTTAAATAAAAGCATGTTTATTACAATTTTTTTAATAGTAAGGAACAATTTTATATTAAAAACAATAAACTTGTTAAAGCTAAAAAGAAAAAACATTCAAAAATTACACCTATAGTAAAATGAGGACCAGGATGCATTTTAAAGTGGAATACTTTTCGCAGCAATATTTTAATAATTTGATAATATTTTTGTAATTCAAATCTACAATAGAGGTGAAGTATAGTATTCCAAATATAACTACGAAACAACATTAACAATCATTTTATTATATAAAAATTTATACTGTTCAGTTTTCCATTAAATGTAAAAGGGTTGGAGCCACCGTTTTTATTACAAGGCGATTCTAGAGGCTTACTAATATGCAGAATAGTATGACCTTTAAAAGTAAAAGTGTATACCATAAATTAAAACTTAAGCTAATCTTTAGTTTCTATAGTTAACTGACAAATGAAAATAACTACAGTATTTTTGATGCTCACAATTGATATGGCAAAAATGAAAAGTTAAAATTTAAAACAGTTACGAAAAATTGAAAACTAAATTAAACTCATTTTTTAAAATCTTAAAGTGAAAACAAAAATCTTCTATCAAAAAGAACAAGTAAACAATCGATGGATTATAGAAATCCCAGTTTGAAACAACAGTTTCTATTAAGTGTTGTCATACGTAGTATAAATTTAATGATAACTCAAAGTTATTTCATTCCAGATGAGTACTATCAAGTTTGGGAATTAGCACATCTCGACTATTTTAAATTTGGTTATTTGACTTGGGAGTATAAAGCTAAAATACGAAGTTTCTTTCTACCATATTTCCTGTCCAACTGTTTTAAAGTGTTGGATTATTTTAATTTGCTGGATACTGAATTCTATGTAAATTTAGCATATTAATTCATACGCTTATATTTGTAGCATTATTTTCCTGGTATAATCCTAGTTATATTAGGTTCGATATCCGACCTTTATCTCGTAAGATTATATCGAAGGGTTACTCAACATTCCGATTTTTGGTTAATCGTAAATATTTATTGAGAACTTTAATTAAATTTGTATTTTTATTTTTAAACTAGTATCTAATAAATATAACCAACTGGTTTATTTTATTGACGATGAGTAGGTTTGTAATAAATGTGGTCGAGTTACAATTAACCATAATCGCTTTATATTATTTTCCAATCGGAAATTTACATTTGTCTAATAGATGGTAAATAATTTTTATATCATGTACTTACAAATTTTCAATAAATAGGAGTTTCGAACTGAGTTTACTTATAGCCAGCTTTACTTGTATGCTAAGGCCGACCAACGTTATACTTTGGGTAGCATTAGGAGCGTTTTTGTTGAAGGACAGTTATTATAGAAAGAGTTCAATTTCATTTATTAGAGTAATAATTTCGACAATAAGCATTATGTAAATTTATACATTTATAGGTAGCTGATATATATTATTAGGATTCCATCGATATTTTTGCTGACACATATTGATTCGACTTTCTATAATGAAAGAACTTTTGTGCCTTACAACTTTCTTTACTACAATATATATATGAATTTATCTCACTTTTACGGAACTTCTCCTTTCCATTTCTATTTGACAGTTGGAATACCTACATTATTAACAGGTTATATTCCCTTCTTTATATCAGGGTATTTGAAAAACGACAACTCGAATTTTCAACAACTGAAACTTTCAAGTGTGATGGTAACTGCAATTTACTCAATGTTGGGCCACAAGGAAGTTCGGTTCATAATGCCCCTTTTACCGTTGTGGTTAATAATTACTGCGGAGGGTTTAAAAAACTATGCATTTAGTAGAAAGGTTGTAGCCGGAATCATGTGCTTGAATGTCTTAACCAGCGTCATAGGCAATGTCTACCACCAACCTGGTGTGATAAACGTAGTCAAGTACCTTGGAAAGCAGGTCAATTTGGATTCTAATATCCGTTCTATAGGATTCTTGATGCCATGCCATTCCACGCCGTTCTATTCAGTAGTCCGAAAGAAGGTCAACATGTGGTTTTTAACTTGTACGCCTGACTATCGAAACACTAATTTGAACGGAACCTATATCGATACAGCAGATAGATTCTATAGGGATCCCATTTTATTTTTAAATGAGATGGATACCATTCAACCGAGTTCACCCGATCCCAAATATTATTTGGCTGATGCCAGTATAGATTTCCACTACTTTTGGCCAGATAGGTTAGTTGTATTTCAAAGCTTGTTAGAAAACGAGCAGATCCTAAATATTTTTGAAAAGATGGAGTATGATTTCTGTTACAGGACATTTAACTCCTTCTGGATCGACGATGATAGAAGAAAAGGCGATGTAATAGTGCTCTGTAAGAGAACTAAATAAAAGCGAATTGATATTTTTATAATTATACTATTTATTTTATATTATTAACTTGAATGTAGCTATATGCATTATAAACGGGTACCCGGAATTAAAGCAAATATTAAAGTGATTACAGCAGAAATTAGTATAATAGTGATTAGATGAATAAAAGCCCTTTTTCTATGAATTTTAACTAGATAAGGGGATAAGATTTCAACCCTGCAGTTAAATGATTTTTCTCTAATGAAAGTTATTAGTACAATTATAGCTAAAATCAAACAATTTACCTAAGACCTAGAAATCCGAAGCCCCAAAAGAAATTGAAGTATACCATAAAACCTAAAGTAGTAGCAAAAAAGATGAAAGGAATCATAATTAATCGAAACGCTCTTTTTTCAACTCCCCAAAGTATACAAGTTAATGCCCAGCATAAACCGAAAGTTGAAGAGAAGCAGTAGAAGAACAAACTTATCTGAGAACTAAGTTCGCATAAGTTACTAGTCTCTAAGTAGTGTTGAAACTTTAAAAAATATTTTTGATTTAATAACTGAAAAGTTAAAGCTTTCAAACTCTTAAATAAAGTTTTAGCTGACTTGGAATTATCTTCCATACTCTCTAAAATCTGTAGCTTAACTGGAGTTTCGAAGTTAATAAAGCAATCTCCATCCACATCCAAATAATTAAATATTAAAGTTTCTGCCAAACTTCTTAATTCTTTGATACTATCTAAAAGCATCGGATCATTTACTTCATTTAAACTTAAACTTAAATCGACATTAAGTTCATCGTTATTATTATCCCTTGCTTCGAAGCTATCGGATTGGTTATTTAAAAGGTTAAAATATTTGATAGTAACTTGTTCAACTCTATTTTCGTATTCTTTAATACTTTCATATAATAAGAGAAGTTTAAAACCTAACTCTTTATCGAATTTTTTCAAATAGTAGTATAAAGTTAACCGGTCGTACGGAAATAAACCAGCACCGTTCAATATCGTAGATAGATCTGCTGAACCTTGATGAACTTGTCTGGATTTAATAGTTAAAAATTGCTTTGTTACATCCACTAAATTGAACGAGGATTGCCTTTGCGATGTAGGGACTGAATTACTCATTTCGATTAAGTATGCTGTAAGGTTGAAGGTATCCTCTTATTTTCAGTTTCGCTTGTTTGTTTTTAGTTGCTTCGGTTATATCAAACCTGGAGTAGCTTTTTTGCAGTTAAATTGACAATTTGCAAATATGCAGTATTTAGGGATGTTATCAAACACAAGCACAACTTAATTTACAGATAAAAGTTTTAATAGTGGCAGGTTCTTTGACCGCAATATACTTATTCCTTGTAGCCAAGGACTACTAAAGTAACATAGCACATTAGGGTAAATATATATACCGTCGAAAATTTTCTATTATAAAATATCTACTTTAGTGATATTTATTTCGATATAAAAAGTATTTTTATTATATTTTCCAATTTTCAGACTTTTGAAAAATTCAGATAAAACAGCGTAAATAAGTGTTTAAACCTTCATTAAGCCTTAATTATAATTTACTATAAAATTGGAGTGTACTTTTTAAAATGTAGCTAATTAAAAAATTCTAAAATTTGACTTAAAAGCTTAGCTATATCTAAAAATGGTAAAAGGTTAATTGTTAGACAATATAAGTTTATTAGCTGAAAATAAAATAAGCTCAATATTTTATAATAGTTACTATTTAAATAAAAATCTAAATTTATATATTTACTTAAATATTAAAATATCTTAAAGTGTTTTATTTTATATTTATACATAAAATAAATATTAAATAATAGATTTGTTTATATTTATTGATAAAAATATATTCAACTTAGCTTTAAAATAATTATTATTAACTTTTAATTTTTTAAAACATATTTATAAGTATGATTTAATTTAAAATTATAATATTTTATTTAAATAAATATACTAATATACTAAAATTAATTTAGGTGAATTCAAAAATATAACTATAAAAACTTGTTCATTTTAAATAACTTTATATCAATTGTCAAAGCTCTTAATATATCTATTTTTAGTAAGTTAAAAAATTAACTAAAATATTTTACTTAAATAATATAAATAATAAAAAGTAGTAAAAATTAAATTAAATTTGAAAAAGGTTGCTAGAAAAAGTAGTTTAATAGTTTTAAACCCTTTTTATAAGATAAAAAAGCATAATAAAAAGTAAAAAATAAATGTTAAAAATTAATAATATAAAACTTTTTAAAAAAGGTAAAATTTAGGCATAATTTTAATTATTATAATAAAAAAGTAAAAAGTAAAAAATAAAAATAAAAATAAAAAAAAGTTTTAAGTAAGCTAAAATTATAAAAATATAAAATAAAATAATAAATACTATTTAAATATTTAAATATTTTATATTAACAATATATTTTTTACAATTTTTAAATAAAAAATAAAATACTATAAAATATATTTTATTAAAAATTAAAAAACATTATTATTTAAAATGTTAAATAATATTAATAAAATATTAATAAAAACTATATAAATAATATTTTTTTATTTACTTTTCTTATTTTATTAATAAATAAATAAGCTTAAATATACTTTTTAATAATTTAGCTACTATTTTTTAACTTAAATTTAAATATATATAAATATAATATTTTTTATTTTTTATATTATTAACTTAATTTTCTAATTATAAAAGCTGTATAAGCTTTTATAAAGTATATTTTTACTACTTTAATTATATAATATTTTTAACTTAAATTATAAAAATATATAGCATTTATAACTTTATAAATATTATTATTTAAAATTACTATAATTATTATAAAGTTAAGTTAGCTTTAAAAAATCTAAAGCTTTAAAGCTAGCTATATATTTTTTTTATAAATAATAATAATAATTAATTAAAATTTAATAAACTATTTTTTTTAATAAAAAGCTTAAAATATAAAACAAATTTTTTTAGCTAATTATAAATATTTTTTACTTTTAAATACTTATTAATATTATTATTTTTATATAAAAAATAAATTAAAGTTATATATAGCTTTTTAAATTAATTATTTTAATAAAGCTTAAAGCTAAAAATAAAATTTATAATATATTTAAAAAATAGAAAAAATAAAAATAAAAAATAAATTAGCTTTTATAAAGTTTAAATATAAAATAATTTATAAAAAAAAGCTTATTTATAATATAAAATTATATAAGCAATAATAAATTATAGTTATAAATAAATAAATAAAAATTAATTTAAAAATAATAGCCTAAAATATAGCTATATTAGTAAAATATATTAATAAAAATAACTAAAAATAATATACTAGTTTAAAATAATAATAAATAAAGGTTAAAAATAAAAAAAAAGTAAAAAATATAATAATAGTACTTAAAATTTAAATATGTTTAGGTTATTAATATTTTTTTAAAGATAAATAAAATAAAGTAAAAAAATAAAATTATAAAAAAATAAAAATAAAAATATTAAATATTAAAAAATTAAAAAAAAGCTAAAAGCTAAGCTTTATATAAAAACTTTTAAAAATATAATAAAAAAGCAAGTTAAAAAAACATTATTTTATAAAAATTAAAAAAAAACTAGAAAATTCTTTTTAATTAAAAAGTCAAAATAGTTTTCTAATAAAAAATATTGATAATTATAAAAAATTATTTAAAAGTAAAATTAAAAGCTATTTACTTTACTAATTATATAGTTTTTATATATATAGTAAAATATTAGAGTAGATATTATATAAGCTTTTAAATTTTATATTATTAATAAATTTTAAAATATTATATCTAAATAAAAAGATTATATTTTTTTTGCATATTTACTAATTAATTAATAAAAACTAAAAGCTTTATAATATATGGTATATATATATTATAATAAAAGTTAAAATAAGTATAAAATAAAGAAATACTAATTTTAGTAATTATTTTTTAACTGTAAAGCATTTTATTTACAAAAAATAACAAATAACTATATATATTAATATTAGTAAAATATATTAATATTATTTTCTAACAGAAATTTATATTTATATTAAAGCTATATAAAATATATAATATTGTTTACAAATTTATAAATTATTTTTATATTAGTAAAAAGTTATAATTTTTTATATATTATATTTTTTAAAATTATAAGCTAATAATTAAAACTAAAAAGCAAAAATAAAAAAAACTATAATATAACTAAAATTAAAAAATAAAAGATAAAAAAAGAGAATAATTAAAAAAAAATAAAAAACTAAAAAAAAAGTATTAAACTAAATATAAAATACTATAATAATAAATAAAAAGATAATAAATTTAAGTAATAAATATAAAGTTAATAAAATTGGCTATAGTTAAACAACTATAAAATAAAGTTAAAAAATATAAGTAAATATAATAAAAAGATAAATTATTAATATTTAGCTAAGTTGCAAATCTAAATATTTAAATAAATACTTATTTACTAACTAAAAATTTTAGTTATAGCTTTGAATTTTTTAAAATAAATAAATATTTATATTTATTTAATTATAAATTTAGATTTTTAAAAGTAAAATTTGCTTTATTATTAGCAATATAAGTTAACTTTAATTATATAATTAACTAAAAATAAATTTTAAAAAAAACTAGCTAAAATTAAAAAAAATTAGAATTTATTTTTTATATTTATTTAAAAAAAATCATATATTTTAAATTAATTTTATTTAGTTTAATTTATTAATTTTTTAGTTTTAAAATAAGTTTAATAAATATTTAAAAAAAAGTAACTTAATAATAAAGTAAAAAAAAGTAAAAAAATAAAGAATTAACTAATTAAATAAATAAAAATTAATTAATAGTATAAAAAAATAAGTAAAAAAAATAATTTTATTAAAATAAAGCTAATAATCTTATTTATTACATTAAGTAAAATAATTGCTTAAAGTTTTTTTATACTAAGCTTTTAATATTAATAAATAAATAACTTACTTATTTTTATATATTAAGTAATAAATATAAAAAAACTAACTTTATACTATATTGGTATTTAACTTTATAATAAATATATTTAAATCAAATAAAAATAAAAATAAAAATAAAGCTATTAAATATTTAGTAAATTATAAAAAAAAGAGTAAATAATTTTTTAAAAGCTTAAAATAAAGCTGAAAAAAAGTATATTACTTAAGTAAAAAGATAAAGTAAATATAAAAGTAGTATAAAAAAGCTATTATATTTAATATTTTAATTTTACTACTAAAAGTAAAATTTTTAATATTTAAAAAGAAAAGTAATATTATAATTTTAAAAATAATAAAGTTAAGTATATAGTTTTAAATAACATTTATAATAATAATAAAACTTTTATAAAATATATAAATATTTTTAACTATTTTATAAATTTTATATTTTAGCTATTTTATAATAACTAAACTTTTATATATATATATTAAGTTATAAATAAATAAAATTTATAAATATATAAAATTAAAAATTAAATTTAATATTTATTTAATATAATATTACTTTATAATAGTATTATATAATTAAAATATAACTAAAATAAATTTAAAATAAAGATTAAAACATTAAATACTTAATTTTCATATATTAAATAAATTTTAAAAAGATTAAAAATTAAAAAAATATATATATTAAATATATATTATATTATAAGTAATAATAATTTTTTATATAATAATTACTAAAATTAGTAATAAATCTTAAAAAATGTAAATAAATAGTATTTACTAAAAAAATTTATAAAATATATTTATTTTTTAATAAACTTTAAATTTTCATTATTAGTTAAGCTTAGCAAATATTATTAAATAGATTTTAGTTTATAAAAATTAATAGCTAGTATATTAAATAATAAATAAATATTTTAAATAGTATTTTATTATTTTTAGTTAAAGTTTTATAATTGTAAACTTTTGTGTTTTATTAGAATTTAAAATTTTTTACTAATAAATTATTATACTTTTAGTTTAATATATTAATTATTTTCAAATTTTTATTTTAAGCTTTTAAGTAATTTAAAAATTTTTAATAATTAAATAATATTAATAAAAATATATACATTATAAAGTAAAAATATAGTTTTTTAAAATTTAAATATATAAAAATATATTTAAAAATTTTATAAAACTTTTATAATATAAATTATTTTATAATTAAAAAAATATAATAATAACTTTAAAAAAAAGTATATTTATATTATTAAATTTATATATAATTGTATAATAAAAATATATAAATTTAAATAATACTATTTAAATAATTAGTATTCTTTTGAAATATTATTTAAAAAAAAACTTTTAATATAAAGATAAAGCTTTTATACTATTTTAATTATTTTTTCTAAACTATTTTAGTAATATATTATAATATAAAAATATTATTTAAAATTAAAAAATAATTTATAATTAGTTTTAGTAATAATATAAATATTGAAATATTTTTAAATTAGAAAATTAAATATTTAACAAGTTAGATAACAATTTTTAAAAAGCTAAGCTTAATTTTTATAATTTTATTTTTAATGAAATAAACTAAAATAATGATAAAAATAAATATTGTATACTTTTTAATAATATAATATTAATAATTTAAGTATAATATAAAGTATATTAATATTTATTTATTTTAACTATTATTTTAACTATTTATAATAAATTATTAGTATAAAAATCCTTAACAAATATTTTAGTTTTACATTTATATTGAAGCTATTAAATTTATTATTATTTTGTTTATCTTATTATTAGTAATTTATTAATTATTAATTGCTTTATTACTTTATTATTTTTAATACTATTTTTATATATCTTTTATTTATAACTTCCCCTATATTTATTATTTACTAATTTTACTTAAAATTCTTTAAAATTTATTTTTATAAATACTTAATTCTTGTATATATATTTTCCTACTTTATATAATTACCTTTCTTATATATTTTAGATTATAATACTTATTATCATATGTTATAATCTAGATGCTATCTTAGCTAGCTTTCCTATAAAATTACTGTAATAATATAATAATTATTTTATTTTATTTAAAATTAAATAGAGTTTATAACTTAGGATGTTTTAAAATAATTTGAATTTCATTTAAAGCTGAATTATCTTTTAAAATAAATTTGCTAGCTTTTCAAGTCTTAATCTGCAGCTCAGTTCTTATTTAAGTAAAGTTTAACATAGCTAGAAATATTTTCAACTTAGTTGAAAAAAATATACAAAATTATTACTTATAAGCTTATTCTAAGGAACACAGGTTTTTAAAGCTTTTTTACCAAAATCAAGCTAATTCTATATAAATAGGATATATAACATTAATAACTAAAATAGATAAGGGTAATATAATAAAGATATACTATTAAAAATACTTTGATTTTCTCTAAAAACAAAATAATAGTATTGTAATAGTCAAAAACATAAAAAAAATTTTATACCAAACTTTCTGAAAGTTTGGTCAATTCATTAATTTGGTTATCCAACCTGAAAAATTGGTCTCTAGATTTTATCTGAGCCACCTTCAAATTCTCAAAAACCTAATTCAAAAAAGGGTCAGCATCTAGCACCCTAAAGAAAGCAATTACCTCATTATATACGGCATCGAATTGGTTATTAATCTCTTCAGTTTCTTGGATATCTTGTTTAAGCTTGTTAAGGGTATCTGACAAGCCAATTAACTCCTGATGTAGGTTACCGAGTTGTTTGAACCGTTCCTGAAAGCCAGGTGCTACAGTGATGTAAAGGTCGAACTGGTTCTTCAAAGCAAACAAACTATCCACCTAAAACAAATAATAAAAATACATGATTGGTATAAATTTTTTTGAAATTGGACAAGATAACGTACCTTAGCTTTAGTTTCCAAATCAATGGTAGCGTCAGGATGAAACATAGTTACATCCTTACCGTTAAACTTCAAGTTATCTCTTAAGGTGATAAGTCTATCTAGCTCCCCTATCAACTCTTTAACCCTACGGTTGATGGTAGATAGGTAGTTGGGATCGCTAAGTTTATCCAAATAATCCAATAATGTTTGTAAAGTTTGGTGGATACCCGATAAGTTAGGCTAAAATTCGGTATTATTAAACCAATGTTAAAACAAATAGGCTGGATAAAGAAGAGTGCTTACTAGTTCCGCTTTAGCTAAAGTTTCAGGGCCTAAAAGCTCTTCCAAACTGGTAACTCTAGCTTCCAAATCTAAAGCTTGACTAACTTTCTATATACGAATAATCAAAAATATATTTAATTTTAGTCAAGTTCAATAATTTAAATGGTAAAATTTTAAAATACCTCCTGAATTCCGACTTTATTGTTAATAGCTTGCTCTGATTTATCCAAATATAACGAACTTAATTTTTCATGTAGGATATCTCCTTCCAAACAACCTTCTAAGTTGTTATTATTGGCTTTATAATTGAATAACTCGTTCTGATGTTGAATCCGGTTAGCTTTATTTATTAGATCGATAACGTTAATATCATCGCCTTCGATCTCTTCTTCCTCCTAAAAACCGATGTTCTTTAAATAATCTTAGGTTGGTTTTAATTTTACCTCTTCTAATTCCAGTTCAAGCTCTTCAACTTCGAGGTTCAGTCGTACCAATAGTGCTTTTATATCTTCGGTAGTTAATTTTGTTTCTTCAGTTACTTCATCAATCTCCTGCTTAGTTTCAAAAGCTTGGGTCTGGTTTGTCTTTTTTGTAGAGTAAGTTTTAAATAAAAGCTTCTTATGGATCTCTAGATTCTTTTCTATACATTAACTAATTAATTTCATAAAAAGAATGTATGTAGTTACGCTCTATATTAGTATCTCCAACTTTTTCTTTAAACTTCAATGCATTTTCAGATACTTGTATGTTGTTTTTATCAATATCAATATTATCTTTCTCCTATGTATATTCGAAAATTTAACTATCATGTTTAAAGAATATGGTTACTTCAATGATGCGGTAAGGTCTGTATTCAGGTATAGTTACATCGGGTGTCTCAAATACACCAGGTTCTTCATCATATTCGTAGATTGTCTCATCCATCTTTTATTAAGACTATTTTATATGTGATGTGTACTTTTAAGTTATAATTCAAGCTAAATATAATACAAACTTTATTGGTTGAAATTTATAATTTAGATATGAACATTTTGCTCAGAATGCATAAAGCTAAATTAATACTTGTTTAATAAAGCATATCTACAGCTCGAATCGTATGCTAATTCTACTAAATTTCTCAACTTATATCGTATATCTATATAATTTATTCAAAATTTGACTATATTAAACATCTTTTAGCACTATTACCCACTAATGCAAGTACCATAACCACTAGATAAAAGCTGCAAGTTAATGGGAAAATGTATACCAAATAGGCAAGAGTAGGACCAATTAAACTGCTAGGGGGAGAATTTATATACCCAGTAAAACAAATTTTATTTGATAGAAAAAGACAAGCTAAATTTACAGTTCACTTCTAGAATCAATTTAGTTTTAACAACTTAAACAATTTATTAAGCCTAACGCAGGAAAGAATCGATAACCATGTCCTTAGTGGAGATGTGGATGCCGGAGTCACCTCAAATCCGATTCCTATACTTTGTAATAATAACCATAAACGCAATTCTAAGTTTCAAACTACCAGCTTCATTTCAAGGTCTAGTGATAACCTGCTTAATATATGGCTTGTTACTGACGGGTAAGTTGACCGGTAAGATACTAGCTTTGATAGTATCGGTGTTTAGATTACTAAGTTTAGTTCCTTTACAGGGAAACATACCAGCTTGGTCTATGTTTATAGTTTATTCAGCTGCTTTCATCACATGTTGGGTACTGTATAAGATAACGACCTCTATAGACAACAGCCAACTTTTAGATATATTCCACGTAGAATTAATTGAACCTCCCAAGGTTTATTTAAAGTTGCTAGATTACGACGCTGCTTATTTCGGCTGGGAGCATAAAACCATATCTTGTATTGATACCTACGACATTGAGATTAATGACGTTATCGTTGGTAAATGTAAGAAGGATGAAAAGAAGATCGGTATAACCAGCTTAAGACCTAATATCCAATATAGAGTTAGAGTTTGGGCTACTTCTTCTACTAAGGGTAAAGCACCTTCCTTATATCTCACCTTCAAAACACCCGAGAAGCCTATAGGTAAAATAGTTTACTTTTTTGTTCAAATATTAATACATTTTTTAGTTGAGGTGCAAGATACCTCAGTAAGTACCCGTATATACTTGAGTTTAGATGAACAAATAAATCAACTTACATCGGATATAAAGCAAACTGAAGAAAGTATGGATGCTATCGAGGCTGAAACATTGCGTCTGATAGAATTGGAAGAAAGTTTAGTGAACACAGAAAAGATCGACGAGCTTAATAACGAAGCTACCGAATTGAAAGTCAAAATCCACAATCGGCATGAGGAAGTAGCTAACCTGAGAGTCAGTAGGAATAAAGTTATAAATAATAAGCATGCGGTTGAACGTAGTATTGAGACGTTGGAGGTTACCTACAATCGTCTATATAGCGATTTAAAGACTAGACAGAGAGAGATAGAGATTACTACCAAGCAACAGGATATTTTACCGCTTGAGCATGAGAAAGAGTATAAAGATTACGAACTACGTATCCAAGCTAAAAAGCAGGAACTCGCAGTTGAGCTCAACAAGCGAAAGGAACTGGAAGCTGAGCTTAGCATCCAAACCAAGCAACTTAGTGAGCTGAAAGAATCTTTAGATAAACTTATGTTAGAGTTAAAGAACGTTGAAGATATGTACGAGATGGTACTGTGTAAGAAGAAGGAGTTAGGTGACATCGATTTAGATCAGTTGGCTAACTACTGTGACTTGCAGAACAAGTTCGACGAGATGGATACCAAGAAGCGTAACTTAGCTAGACAGCTTTCCGAAATCAACGCGCAAAAAGTAAATTTGTTACAGGCGCTGGCTCAGCTCAATAGGAATCGTCCTAACCACCAGATATCGGACCCGGAGAACGAGTCCACCGACACTTCTTCCGACACTTATGCAGCTAACCATCCCGAAGCAGCCGAGGTGTCTGAAACCTTCACCAGCACTGTCGTAGATTCGTTACCACTCATCCCAATCGTCGATTACCGAGCTAACAGCTTTGATTCTAAACACAGTGATCAGAGCCACCGCTTCAGCGAACCTTTCCTACGTGCCGAATCGGGAACTAATGATTACATCCCCCTTATTCAAAGTTTCACTAAGTCCAACAGTACGCCTGAACCTAACCTGACATGGTTAGGAGCCAAGAGTTTTACACCCGCAAAACACCAGCAGCTGTCTGAGTTTAACGAAGCTACAATCCACCAAACTGCTCCCAATCCCAACTTCCGATTACCTGACCTGCCCGTCTGGGGCGTAGAAGACAATAAATCATCTCCTAGTAGCACTGAACCTTTCAAACTACCTACCAAATCGGAGTGGGAGCTGAGCCTGGAACTGAAGAATCTCGCTCTGCTCAACTCGACTACCAGTGGCCACAGTCACACTGCTAGATACTCACCTACCAACTCCAATATCAATAACTACTCGTCTTCCTTTTCCCCCTTCGCGAACTCGTCTGGAAAATTCAACAGTTTCTCGACCCCCACACCTTTCACCTCTTCTACCAACTTTACCTCGCCACCCAACGCCTCTAACCTGAACACATTAAACGACCGTTTTGCCAACTTTAGTTCGCCACTCAGCACCTTCACTCCCAACCATGCACCCGATAGTACCGATTGGCTCTCCAATTTCTACACACCAACTACCACCACTACATCTAATTTCACAGCTAGTAATGCCGACCGGTTCTCCAGCATCAGTACACCGTCCACCATCACTTACACCCCCAGCTTCGTCACTAGCAACTCGGACCGATTCACCGGTTTCACTACTCCGACTGTCAACCTGGCCACCTTCACCCCTACCACTAACTTCTCACCACCTACCTCGTCCTCAAAGCCTAAGCTCACATCTATTTCTGCCACCTCCTCCGTCACTGGTAACAGCTTAGGGATGCAACGCTTAACCTCACAGCCTACCCCTTCTACTTCTACTCTTGCTCCTGGTCAAATGTCGCACCTCCCACCCGGTCTCAACGTAAATAAATCGAGTACTGCGCCCAGTCGCCCCCCTGGCTTGCCTGCCCCTCCAGCAGCTCTTAACTCTACCGTACTTCGCTACCAGCCCTTCCTTACCCCTAACCTTGTACCGACTACTACTTCTATTACTACTGCTTCCAATATTGAGGATCAGGTGAATTACTCCAGCTCTAATCCCGATGAAGTAAGGGAGGATTCTGATTCTAAAATCAACAAGTGGAAGTTTTCAAGGCAGTAGTAGATTTCTTTTTCAGTAAATGTAACTTTTTAGTGAATAAATATTGCTTTTTTTTGCTTTAATTAAGCTTTCCGCCTTTTAACTTTGTAGAGTATGGAACTTAATTCAGAGTAACGCATAATGGTTAGATTACAGTTTGTAACTAATTTGATATATTATATAAAAAGTGTTTATATTATGTGTTTTAATGTGCTGGATAGTTTAATTAAATGGTTTCAATGTATTGTGTAATTTATTAATTTTAGTTGAACACATAATTATTTATTTTTAATTAAATTACTAATTTACATTAACTTTTCTAAATTTTATAAAACTGATAACTATAAAGTTATTATAAGATGTTTAGCTAGTAAAAAATAAAGTTATATTAATCTATAGAATATAAATTTTAAAAAAGCCTTAATTGCTTTAAGGTTATAAAAAGTAAATATAAATAGTATATTAAAACATTAAAGCTTATTTTAAAACAAGGTAGAGATATTTATATACATATAGTTTTTATCATTTATATATAGCTAATTTATTTAACCTTTATAAAGTATAAAATTTATAAACTTTTGATTTTATAAAAATTTAGAAAATTAAAAACTAATATTGCCTTATTTAAATATAACTTACAAATTTCATTTAATAAATTTAAGTACTATTTTTAAAATTTGAAATATTTTATTAAAATAAGTTAAAAAGTTATTTTTTAATTAAATTATAATGATTGAAACTTATTTTTAAAGCTGATAAATATCATATATTATAAACTAGTTTTATTTAAAATATTAATACTATTTTTTAAATCAAATATAACTAAACCAAAATATTTATTTCTACTTATATTTTAAAAAATATATACCTAATTTTTTATTATAATTTGCTATATTTTTTCAAATAAACATTAATTTTTAAATTAAATTTTTTATATATAATAAACTTTATTAATAAAATAAATTTAGTGGTAATAATTTTTTTTAATATAAAATTAATTATATTATTATTTTATAGTTTAAAAATAAATAGTATTAATAAAAGTATACTTATTATTATATAATAAGTACATTGTTTTGAAATTTTAAATTATAATAAAAAAATAATATAAAGTAGTAAGTTTATATTTATATAAATTTAAATTTGCTTTTTAGTAATATTTTATAAAATAAAAGTAAATAAAAAGTTTTTTATTAAATAACTATAATATAATTATATAACTTATATTAATAGTTTGTAAATTTAATAAAAAATATATAAGTTATTTATATATTTAAAATTTTTATTTTATTAGTATTTAAATAGTAAAAAAAAGCTAAAAAAATAAAAAAGTAGTTATTTAATTATATATATAAAATATATAAAATTTTAATAATAATTTAATATATTTAAAATTAAATATAAATATAATATTTAGAATTTTTAAAGCTTAATACCTATAAATATTAAAAAATTAAACTTTTATTTAAAAAAATAGTTAAAAATATAATTTTATTAAATTAAGCTAAATATTTAAGTAATATATTAATTTTAAATTATTTTTATTTATTTTTATATTATATAAAATATATAATTATTAAAATTATATAAAAAAATTAAAAAAGTAAAAAGGTTTATTATATTTTTAAATTAAATTAAAATTTAAAATATTTATTAAAAGCTAAAAATTATACTATTATTTTACTAATAATATATACTATTTGTAATAATAAACTTATTTATATAATTTTTTTATTTAGTTTGAATATATTTTTAAACTTATAATTAATAAAAAATTAACTATATTAGATAAATTTTTTAGTATAAATATAAATAAAAAATTTAAAATTTTAATAATTACTTTAATTTAATATATAAAGATAACTTTATATTAATTTAAAAAATAAGTAAATAAATATTATAAATATAAAATATAAAAAATTACTTTAATAATTAAATACATTATATTAATATATAATAAATTAAATATTATAAATAAATAAATAAAAATAAATTACTTTTTAAAATTTTTTTAGTAATAAACTATAAATTAAAAAAAACAAAATAAAATTTATAAAATTAATAAATTTATAGTATAAATAGTAATAATTTTTATAGTTTAAATACTAATAAGTATAAAAATTTAAGTTTTAACTATAATTGCTACTAATTAGAAATTTTTTTATTTTAATTTAATAAAAAAAAATTGAAAATATTAATTTTTAATTTAATTATTTTTAAAAATTAAACTTTTTTATATTAATAAAATTCTTAAATTTTATAAGTTTTAAATACAATAAAAAATAAATAGTTTTACTATAAAATATTTAAATAAGTATTAAATTTTTTTTTATATTAAGTTAGTTTAAAAAGTTAAATTAATAAATTAATTTTAAAATAATTTGTTATAATAAATAATTGCTATTTAAACTATATTATATTATAGTTTAACTTATATTAAAAAAATCAATAATTATTTTTTTGATAAGCTTTAAAATATATTTTTAAAAAAAGTAATTTTTATAATATTTTTAGTAAATTAAATAATTATATATAAATATTAAAAAGGATAAAAATGATATAAAATTAAATTTTAGTATTAATATATATAAATATAAAATATATGTAAATAAAGAAATATATAATAAATATATATTAATTTTTAATAAATTTATTTAATAGCAAAAAAATTTAAGAAAATTAAACTATAATTTTTAACTATATAATTTATAATTACTTATTAAGCTATATTATTTAAATAAAGCTATTAAAAATATAAATAAATAAAAAAGTAAAAAATTAAACTTTTTATTATTTAGATTTTTTATAGCTATAGTATTACTTACTATTAAAATTTTAAATTTTTTTATAAACTAAAATTATAAAATAACTTTTATTTGATAGTTATTATTTTTTATTTAGAGAAAAAAACCTTTAAAACTAAATTTTTTATAATATATAAATTATTATAATAATATATTTATATTTAATTATAATATTATACTTTATTTTTTTTAAGCTACTTTTTTAATAGATTATTTTTATTAATTTTTAATTTTATATTAATAATAATTTTTAAAATTTTAAAGTTTATATTTACTTTAAATTAAATAATTTTATTTATTTATTTAGTTTATTAATTAATTTTTTATATAAGTTTATTTAATAGTAAATAAAAAATAATTTTTAATATTTATTATTATTATTATATTAAAAAATTAAAAATAAACTTTAAAAGTTATAATTTATAATAAAATTATTTAAAAAACTTTAGAGTAAGTTATATATAAAGCTAAAATTAAAAATAACTAAAAAATTTAAAATTACTTGATAATAAAAAAAGTTTAGCTAAAATATTGTTTTTATATATTATTTATAATAGCTTTAAAAAAAAATTATTTAATATTATAAATATAATTAAATTATTTAAGTTAATTTAATTTAAAAATATATAATATTTAAAATAGCTAAAAAAAGCCTAAGTAATTTTTATAGCTATAAAAATAAAATAAAATAACTATAAAATATATTTATTAATAAAATAAAATATTAATAGCTTATATAATAATTTAGTATATATATTTACTAATACTATCTAAATATAATATATTTATATAAAACTACTATTTAACTTATTAAGATTAACTTTTAGTATTATTAAGCTAGTTAAAAAAATATAAATTAAAAAAAAAATTAAATTTAGCAAAAGTAGTAAAGTAGTAAAAATTTATAAAATAATTAAAAATAAAATAGTTAGTTTAAAATTTATAAAATATTTAAAAAATAAAATAGTTAGTTTAAAATTTATAAAATTATTTAAATATATAATTATAAAAATATAAAATATTAATATAATAAAATAATAATGCTTATTAGTATTATATATATTAATAAATATACTAAAATATAATATTATCTGCTAGTATTAATTTATAATAATATTTTATTATTAATAAAAAAGTAATTAGATTTAAAAAGTATAAAATTAAATACTTATAAAAAACTTATTATAAAATATAATAATAATAGATAAACTTAGTAGTATAATTATTTTTAAATATAAAATTACTAAATATAATAAATTAAATAGTATAAAAATAGTAAAATATTATATTAATAATATTATACTTTATTAAAATATACTTAGTAAAAATAAATACTACTTTTATTTACTATTTAAATTAATTAGTAATAAATTAATAACAGTATATAATATTACTAAACTTAAATTAATAATTAAATATTTATATTAATATTTAAACTAATAGTAAATATGTTATTATAAAATTAGGCATAATAAATAATAAAGTATATTTTTTTATTTTTATTAAATAAATTAATTAATTACTTAATAATTATATAAAAACTTTTAATATAAAGGAAGTAATAAATAAAATAAAATGTTTTAGCTTAAATAATACTAATATTACAGATATATATATATATAAAATATATAATTAAAGATAAATTATTTATAAAAATAAATAGCTATTAAATAAGATAAAATAATTTTAATTTTAATATAAAAATAAAAAATATTTTATATAGTAATGTACTTAATCTTATCTATTAAATAAGTATATATTTATATAGTTAAATATATATTATAAAAAATTAAAGTATTTAATATTTATAATTAATAGTTTTATTTTTAATTTATTTAATATAAATATAAAGCTTATTAACTTTATTTAATTTTTATTAAAATATAGTCTTATTAAATATATAAATATATAAATATATAAGTATAAGTTATATTTACTAAATATATATTTAATTATAAATTAGTATATATTAGCTTATTTAAAAAGCTATTATAAAATTAATATACTATTATATATTATTAAACTTTTTTTATTAATAGTAAAAGTACTATTAAAAATATTTATTTAGTATATTTACTAGCTATTAAAAAAATATATAAAATTAACATTTAACTTTATTATATTTTAAATATAAAAATACTAAAGATAATTACCAAAAAATAAAAATAAAACTTATATAAAGCTTATTAAAAATATTATAAATTATTTATTTTTATTACATTATTTATTTTAATATATAACTATAAACTAAAAATAAAATTTACTAATCTAGCAATACTAAAAAATATTATATCTTTTTTAATAATATTTATTCTATAAAAATAAATTTATTAAACTTTATAATCTATTTAATTTAAGTATAAATTAAGAGATATTAATTTTAATAAAAAATTAAGTATATAAATATTAAAAAAAAAATTAGATTAGTTAGTTAAAAAAGCTATAACTTAATATAATAATAAAAAGCTTAAATTATTATTATTTATATTATAAGCTAAAAATTTTTTATATAAATAAAAAAAGTAAATAATTTAAATAAAAAAATTTATATAAAACTAAAATATATTTAAATATATAAAAATTAGTATTTATATTTTTAAAAAAGTATTAAAAATTTTAAATTTATAATTTTAAACTTTATTTTTTTAAATTTTTTAATAAATTTATACTATTTTATTACTTTTTAATAATTTAAA
Source organism: Capillidium rhysosporum (assembly GCA_037055185.1). Taxonomy (NCBI): domain Eukaryota; kingdom Fungi; phylum Entomophthoromycota; class Entomophthoromycetes; order Entomophthorales; family Capillidiaceae; genus Capillidium; species Capillidium rhysosporum. The sequence goes on from JAWQFY010000001.1 coordinate 114,326, forward strand.
CTTAATTATTTTTATAATTTTCAAATTTATATTTTTTAAAAAGTTTAACTATAATATAAAATATTAATTAATAAATATTAGTAATTTTTTAACTAATAATAGCTAATAATAAAGTTTATAAAGTAGTATAAAAAAAATTACAAGTATTAATAAAATAAAAAAACTATAATTTTATAATTTAAGTATTAAATTTTATATATATATAGCAGTTTTAATTAATAAAAATAAAAATATATATAAAAGTATTAAAAAAATAATTAATTTTATATTATTTAATAAATAGATACATTATAAATAATATTAGTAAATTTATATTATTAAGTATAGTTTATTTAATTTATAAATAGTTTAATATTAAAAATAAGTTTATATATAGTTATAAATCTAAAAAGTTTAAATATAAAACTTAAATATATTTAAATATTAATAAAATTATTTTAAAAGTATATTAACTTATATTATAATAATAATATTAACCTTAAAAAAGGTAATAATATTATTAAACAGAAAATAGTAAATTAAAAATATACTTATTATATAAAAAGTTTTTAAAGCTTATTATTAATAATAGTAATAATTAAAATAATACTAATAGCATTTTTAAAATAAAAAGTAGAATTATATATAAATTTAAAAATAATTAATATTTATTTAAAAAAAAGTTATTTATTAAAGTAAACTAGCTAAATAAATTAATTAAATATAATTATAAAGCTTATTAAAGATAAAAATAAATAGTAAAAGAAAAAAAATTACTAAAGTTTTAAAATATAAATATATTATATAAATAGATAATTAGCTAATTTTAATTCAAAAAGCTTAATAAAATTTTAAAATATAATATAAGTAAGTTTTAAATAAATAAAATTTATTTATTTTAATATATATATATATAATTTACTAAAAGTTATATAAAAAAAATAATATTAATAAAAATACTTATTATTATATAATATATATACTTTTTAAAATTTAATTATATAAGATATATTTAAAATTATAAAAAAAACTTTAATAATAAAATAAAAAATAAATTAAAATTGCAAATATTAATATAAATTTAATATTTTAAAATTTTATAATATATTTATATTATTGAAATAAAATATTATTATATATATAGTAATATATTTATTAAATATTATTTAAATTATAAAATGTTTTATTATAAGTTTTTTAAAATAAATAAAAAATTACTATTATAATTTTAAAAAAATAAATTTATATTAAAATTTTTATTATTATAAAATTAAATTTTTTTTTACTAGTAAAAATAGTAGTAGCAATTATAAAATTATTTAACTAAATAAAAAAATGCAAGCATACTAATAGCTATATTAAAATATTTTAAAAAATTTTAATTATTAAATATAAATATATTATTAAAAATATATTTTTTTTAGTTTAATTAAATTATTAATAGCTAAATTTATATATTTTTTATAAAATAAGCTAAATAAAGTAAAAATAGCTTAATTTATTTATTTGAATTAATTTAAAAATATAAGTAAAAAATTTTAAAAAGGAAAAAATAATAAAAAAATAAAGTAAAAATAAAAAAATTTACTATATTTTTTAATATTTAATTTTATAATTTATAGCTTAACTATAAACTCTAAGCTAAAGCTATCTTATTAATATTATATAACTAAAAGTCATATATTTTTTATAGCTATTTATAAGTTTTTTTAAAATAGCTTAACTAGTATTTAGCTTTATTATTATAAAATAAAGTGTACTTAATATAGTTTTATAAATTATTAGTATTTTTTTCTTACTATATAAAAAAGACAAAAGGTAAAAAATAGTTTTAGTAAACTCTTTTTTTAGTGTTTTTTAAGAATTTTTAATTATATTAAAGTTTAAGTTATATATAATTTTCTAATATATATATATATAAATAGTTAAAAAATTTAATACTATATTTTTAATATAATTTTTAATTATTATAATAATATAGTAAATAATAACTTTTTACTTTATAAAAAGTTATATATTAAAAAAGCTTAGTAGCTTTTTAAATAATTATATATCTTTATAGCTATATTATGAAAAATTAATATTAAAATTATTTTTTATATTTATTAAATATAGTTTTTTATAATTTTAAAGCTATATTTTAAAAGTAAGCTTTATTATTTTAATATTTATATAAAATATAATATACTATTTTATTAAATGTAGAATTTTAATTAAGTAAATATATATATATTATTTTTATAGATAATCTATAAAAATATAATATTCATTAAATTTAAATTTTTATTTATAATAAAACTATATTAATTTAAATATTTTTAAAGTAATAATTAGTATATTTTTATATTAAAAACTTTATTTTAAGCTATATTAACTATTTTTTTATAATATTAAAGCTATACTATAATACTTATTTAGTTTATAATTTATTAAATTTTATTAGTATTTAAACTTTTTTAGCTTTGTTATAAAAAATAAAAGTATAATTTTATACTTTATAATATTTTATATTATAAAGCTATATTTTTTTATAGTATATAATAATAGTTTTACATTTATCTAAATTTAAAGCTGCTATTGTATAGCTTTAAAAAATAATTTTAAATATTAAAAAATATATTTAGAAAAATAAGTTAATTATTTAATATTTAAAATAATAATTAGTTTTATAACTATATAACTATATTATATAAAATTTTTAGCATTAATTTATTTATAATGATTTTATAACTATTAGCTAATTTTTTTAATAAAATAGATAAAATATTATTAGTTTTTTAAATATAAAAAATGAATATATATTTATAAATAGTATAAACTAAATAATTTTTTTTTTAAATTTTGCTTTTAATAAACTTTATAAATATTGATTATAATATTATTCATTTTAAAATCTTAAATTTATTAATAAATAATAAAAATATTTTAATAAAAATAATTTATTATTTTTATTTACTAATATATTTAATATAGTATTTATTTTATATTTAATTAAAACTAGCTTTATATTTCTAAATAGTTTACTTTTATATATATTTTTAAAGTTAATACTTAATAACTCTTTTATATTACTAATACTATATAATTAATATTATTTTATTATTTTTTAGCTATTTAAAAAAATAGTATTTACTTTTTTATAACAGTATTATAGCAATATATAAATTTTAAGTATAAATATTAAATTAATTTATTAAGTATATAAAACTAATTTATTATAATTTTATTGTTTAGTTAGCTAATTTAGAAAAAATTATATTATCAATTTTTTTTAAAATATTAAAAATTAGATAGAATAAATTTATAATATTTATAAATCAATTTTAAAAAAAAATAGTTTATAGTAAATAATAATATATTATTCTAAATAAAATAAATGAATTTTAATATATATGTAAAAAGTTAGTAATATAAAAATATTCAATAAGTTGATTGTATATTTAATAAAATTTAAAAAGGTTTATTATATCTCATGAAAGTATATAACATCATCTCAATAATATGAAAAATGTAAAAAAGGTAATTAAAGTTATAAATTAACAAAATTTAACTACTACCTTTTTTTGCTTAAATCGAGTACTTTAGAGAGAGTTGTTGATAAATGAATTAAATAGCTTAATGTTTTGTTCATTAGAAACAGAAAGTCCAAAATAAAAAATATATTTTATCATATTTATTTTTTTTGGAAAAACTTGATTAGAGATTAGGTTACAATTTGTCTATTCATCTTCTGAATCAGCATCATCATCACCAGCAACTTCAGTATTTTCCCGTTCAACCCTAGCCATAAGAGCAGCAAGTTCTTGTTCATCAGTTTCACTGACAGCTTTAGGCTATATAAAATTTAGATTCTAGAATAAATTAAAAATATTACTTTCATTTTTACAACAAGGCCACCAGAATTCTTAGTAAGGAGATCCTCTATAGTGGTAATTGCTTTTTCTAAAACTTCAATACCTTCGCTCTTATCAACTGAATTTGTTATCATGACATATAGAGGAGGAGCAACTAGCTTAATCTTTATAAAAAATTAGCAGGTCGAATATAACTCTAGTCTACCTTAATTTGATTGGCTTCATTAGAGCAAGCTTCACCAGCTTTTAAAGCTGCTTTAATGGTATCAATACCATCATAACCAAAACAAGTAGCTTCAATATCTAAAAATGTAAATAATTTAAATTGAAATAAAATTACCAGCACGGAATTTAGTAGGTTGAGGGGTAAGTTTATTACGGATTTTGCTTAATAGCTCATCCTTAATACTTTGTTCGATTTCAAGGCCTTCAAGAACAGTATCGGCATCACTAAAAATAAAATTAAAATACTGTGATTATATAAGAATTACGTAATAGCTAAACGGAAAGCGTCGTAGGCATGTCCATATTTTTTGTAAAGTGGCCAGCCAAATTGCTCATATAATTTTTCAAGATCAAGATTCATTTTTTCAGCAACATGACGCATAATACCGTGTACCTTTACTTATTAATAATTAAATAATTAAATAATTACAGCTTTCGATTTGTTGTATTTTTCTTCAGCTTTAAGAATTTCTTCGGGAGAAACACGACGTTTTGATAAATCGATATACCCTAAAAAATCTTAAAAACGTAGATTGAGTAAAGTGCTACCTTTTTCTTTATCAACACGCATAACAACAACTGCTTCATTACGTCCAACTCGAATAATCTTTTGAACAGAACGAATACGTCTACGAGAAAGTTCTGATAAAAGAACCATACCCTCAATGTTATCGTACTCTAATAGCTGTACATAGGCTCCTACTTCAGCAATTGATCGTACGTTGACCATAACTACTTCGTCAACTTCTGGGAACTTATTTTCATAATAACGACATGACATCTTGGGTTGTTTTATCGAACTTTTAAAAAGTTTTGAAATGAGATGTTAACTTTTTGATGAAAAGATAATAAACTTTAGCCAATTACCACTAAAAATTACTTAACATTTTTACCCAAGCTTTTTTTGGATTATTTATTTTGGTTTAAGTGACTCATTTCTTTGTAAATTTTGGAAGAATAAAGTGGTAATACAGAACTTTACAGTAAGAGCAAAGATCATTTCAATTGATAGGAAAAAGCGTACTTTAAATCAGAAAAATATATATTTATTAAAAATGTATCGAAATAAAGCAATCTTGGTAAGGGAAAGTGCTTTTTAAACTGTTAAGTTTTAATTTTTAAATTTATTTAAGTTTAGAAAAAAAAATGTATACCTTTATATAAGGATGGAATTAGATAGTTTAGTTCAAATACTATGCTATAAATAAATAAAACCAATTTAATTTTTTTAAAACTAGAATAGGTTTTTAAATAAAACTTGATATATATAAAATTAGCTAAGCTTAGAAGTAATTTATTTCCATTTTTAAATCAAATAACTTAAAATAGAATTGATATAAAAATCTAAAAGTTTAAATATATATTACCTACATTATACTTAAATTTGTCTATAAAGCACTTAACTCTTAAATTTTAAAATATGTAGGTATAACTTTTAAAGTAATTTTTTTATAATATTAAGCTTTTATTATATAAAACATAAATAAATAAAAATTAAGTTTTATTAAAATTCCAAAAATTTATTATTTTTATAAAGTTATTTTTATTTTAACTTTAAAGTAAACTATAAAAAGTTATGTAAATTAACTTTAATTTTTTTAATATTATATACTAAAAAATAATAATTTTAAGTATTATTTACTTTATCTATTAAAAAATACATTTTATTTTCTAAAGTATTTAAATAATCTTTTTATTTAATAATTAGTTTTAAATATATATAGTTTTAAATATAATATAAAAAATATTAAAATGATTTTTATTTTAAATAAATAATTAGCTGCTTTTAAAAGTAACTAATTTTAATTTTAAAAATTAAAAAAATAAGCTATATATATATTTTAAAAAATTGTTAATATTTATATTATTTTACTAAAAGTTTATTAAAAAGTAAAAATTACTAAAAAAAGGTATATTTTTAATATAATAATAAATAAACTTTTGTAAAAATTTATATAATAATATATATAAATAATGTAAAAAAAATTAGAAAAATAATTATTTTATAAGCTATAAAATATTATATTTAATATTAATAATATATAATAATAACTTCAAATTTATATATTTTTAGCTATTTAATATAATTACATATAATAGCAATTTTATATTTATGCAAATATAAAACTGCTATTATAGTATATTACTATAATAAAATTATAAATATATGTTAAAATATTAAAAAAATATTAATATAGTATTAATATATTTATATATTAAATAAAAATTAAACTTTTTATTATATAATTATAAAAAAATAAAATAAATAACTTATATTACTTTTATTATATAGGTATAACAGCAAAAAATTAAGCTAATAAATATAAAAATTACTATAATTAATTATATATTAAAATAATAATAATATTTTATAAAATTATTATATACTTAGCAATTATATTAAAATATAGTTAAAATAAGCAAATATAAAAATATGTTTACTATTAGTTTAAAAAAATTAAAAAGTTGTAATAGTTTAAAACTTTAACTTTTAAGTATTATTTTAAATTTAAAAAGAACTTTAAATTAGTTTTACTTAATTTAAATATAGTTAAAAATATTTAAAAGTTTTATTTTAAAGCTATAAGTATATTTACTATTTTTAAAATATATTTATAAAGTATACTAACTATTTAAATAGTAATATTTAAATTTATATAATAAGGCTAAATAAAAAATAAAAAGTTTAATAAGTATACCATTTTTATAAATTTATTATAAAAATAAAAAATAAATAAAAATAATTAAAGTTATAAATATTTATAGCTTTTAAATATAATTATTAACTTTATAATAAATTATAAATTATAAATATAAAATAGCTAAAAAGTCTATTTTTAAAATAATAATTTATAAAAGTTATATTTTACATTTTTTGTATAGTAAAAAAAATTACTATTAATTTATTAAACTATATAAAATATATATATGTTTTTATATAATAGAAATATTACTAGTAAAGCTAATTTAAAAAACTTATAAATAGCTATAAAATATAAACTTAAAAATATTACTTTAATATAAATAAATTATTTTTAAAATTATAATATTAATATTAAACTATTTACTTTAAAAATAAATTAATATAAAGTTTAAGTTACTAACTTTAAAAAAACAAAAAGTTAATATAAATAAAAACTTAATTACTATATTTAATAAATACCATTAATATATTATATAATAAAATTTAATATACTTTAAAGTATTTAAAAAATTTAAAAATAAATATTATAAAATAAAAATATAATAAGTTATAGCAAATTTACTAAAATTTTCTAATTTAAAAATACCTTACTTTTTAAAAATATAAAAAAATTTACTATAAAAAATACTTTTATTTTAATATTATTTATAAAAATAGTAAATAAATTATATTTAGTTTTATTATTTATAAAATTTTATAACTTTATAATAAAAATTTTTAATATTATTAGTTTTTTTTAAAAATTAACTTTTAAAAATTCTAATTTATATTAGTATTTAAAATATTTTTTTACTATTTTAAGTATATTTTTAGTATTTAAAAAGTAAATAAATTTTAATATGATAAACTTAAATATATTTACTTTATTTCTATTTTTTACTTTTATTTTTATTTTATTTAAAATTTTAAAAATACTTTTATTTAACTTTAAAATTAATATCTTTTAATATTTAATATTTAAAAAGCTATTTATAATAGTAGAATTACTAACTAAGTTTATAAAAAAAACAATATTTTTAAAAAGTAAAGTTAAAAAAAATTAATTTTTATACTAATTTAATTTTTAGTAAAATAGTAAAGTATAATAATAAATAACTAATTTAATTAGATTTATTTATAATAAGTTAGTAAAAATAAAAAGCTAAAAAATTTAAAAGTTATTATTATTAAATAAAACACTTAATAAAAAAATTAGAAAATAATAAAATAAATCTTTAAAAAAAGTTTATATAAAGCTATATAGTTATAATACTTAATAAAACTATTTTTTAGTTTAAGTTACTGAGTATAAATATTTAAAAATAAAAAATTAGTAAAAAGGTAGCAAATTTAATACTTATTATATTAAATAAACTAAATATTAAAATTATATTTAAATAAAATTGCTTAATATTTTAAGTAAATAATATTATATTTAGCTTTTTTTAATTTTAATTTTTAGCTATAATAAATAAAAATTAATATAACTATATATAGTAGTATTAATAATTAAAATTAAAATTTCTAATAAAAATATCTTTATTTTTCTTTTTATTACCTTATTTAGCTTACTAAAGAATAAAATACTTTTAAAAGTAAAATATTATTCTAACTTATTTTATTTTAACTATTTAGCTAAAAAAATAGTTTTAAAAAAACAATAAAAAGTTAAAGTTAATATATTAAAGCTTAAATATTTAAATATTTAAATATTTAACTAAATAAAATATATATTAAAACTGATATAAAATTAAATTAATTAACTAAAACTTTATTGTTAACATATTTAATTAAATTTTTTTATAAATAATTTAAAGTTTTAAAACTTTTTAAAATACCTAGTTTATAATAATATATTATTTATAAATAATATAAATTTATCTATAAAAATATTTATAAATTAAATTTATTTATAATTATTATTAATAAATAATTTCAAAAATAAAAAAATTAAGATTTTTTAAAAATATAAAATTATAAACTTTTTTTTAATATATTAATTAATATTTATAGTTTTATTTAAATATTAATTTAATTTAGTTAGAAAGTACTTTAAGTATACTATTTATAAAGTTTGTATTTTTAAATTTAATAAAATATAAAATTAAAATTTAAAACATAATAAAAAAATTTATTAAGCTTCATTAATAGATTTTATTCTAAATATATTTATTTTAGTTAATTTTATTAACAAATATATTATTAAATTTTATTAAACTAAATTAATAATTTATTTATTTTAAAATTTTAATATAATTAGTATTAATTTAATTTTAAATTATTAATAAA